>CAUYQU010062030.1:0-53634 GCA_963574635.1 Cheracebus regulus | reverse complement strand
CCACCTGCTGGCAGCTTCCAATGAGTTCTATAGGAGGATGCTTTTGAGCTAGCACAGTAACAAGAGCTGATAAAGTTCACAGTGACCCAAGTGCCATTATCCAGAGGGGTTTTAAGCCATCAGATGCTTGAGGGATTGCCGGTTCGAGGGCAGCCTTCCCCAAGAACTGGAGCAAGGTCCTACAATCCTTTGTTAGGAGGAGTGGCTCTTGCTCCGAGCCTGCCATACAGCGAGTATCTTTACAATACTGAACACTGCCACCTGGGCCATGGATTCTTGTCCTGGTATAATTGTTTTTCCCTTAAATCATGCTCTGCACTGTGTTTGCTCCAGACATTCCTCCGACTATAAGCTGCTTATTCCGTAATTCATGCTCTGTACTGGGTCTACTTAAGGCATTCCTCTGATTATGAACTAAGATATAGTTATATATATATGGAAATAACTGAGTGGTAAGATACTCTTTTTTTTGTAGAAAGTGATTTATTTAGAGAGAGAGAGAGAGAGAAACAGGAGTAGGAGAGAGAAAGAAACAGCTAACTCAGACTGAGTGAGAGAATCCAGAAAGATGGAATCCAGGAGAGGAAAGTAGCTTCCACGCTGAGTGGAAGGGAATAGAGATGGAGTTTAGGAGGGGAAGACAGGCTTCCAAGAGAGTGTGTGGAAGGGGACTCCAGAGGGAAAATATAGGATAGAGAAAAACAGCTTCCACAAGAGTGTTCCTGGAAGGGGGTCCAAACATGGAGTCCCATGGTAAGATATTCTTTAGGCACTCATTCTATGAATTGATACATGATTACATATAGAGGATAATATAAAAGGAAATAACTGAGTAGTAACACTATTAACTGAGATATTTCTCAGGCACTAATTATGCCAGGATTCTGCTTACCTCTCCTTCCTTGGTGCCTATATAGGGGGTTATCCACATGTCCCAATAAACCTGTCTTTACAATAGCAGATGTTGGGTGGGATTTGACTCATAGATTCTAGCTTGTTTTTTCCTGTCCTACATCGAAATTAAATTAAATATCTTAACCAGGAATTCAAAATCCATGGTGTTGATTTTTTTCCCCTCATACCAGGAAGGTTAGGGAGACAAAAAACTTAAGACCCCACTGCTGCAGTTGGTTCTAAGGCCATAAATAGTAATTGTCATCACCTTCTTTTACCACCCACTCTAGACTCCTTCTTTTTCTCTTAGTACCTGTGCTATTTCACTATGTGATATTTCCAAAGGAATGACCCAGGCCCTTATAACTCAAAGATCTAAGTTCCTGGGTACCATGCCCCTATCAAATCATGTACCCACACTTGTCCATTTACAGATAAGTGGAGAAAGAAGCTACAAAAATAGGACCCTGTAAATTACCTGAGCATCAAAAATATTCCTCCCTGTCCCCATTGTGAGGTAGCATCTTACTTCTCATCATGATCAGAGTCAATTACTTCCACAGTGTAGTAGCTCCTTTCTGTGTTTATTTTTCTACCACTGCAAGAAGACCCACATGAACAGACGGAAGCTTAAGCTCCGTCTGTTCACCTATATCTGGCAGTTCTCCCCATGCTATCTCCCCCCAACTCCCCACCCCCCACTGTCCCTCCCCTATTTCCCAGATTTTAAACACCACATTGATATCTTAGTCTGAGGCAGGGATTTTTCTCTCTCTTGTCCATGAATGTAGCCCCAGTGTGCAGCACATTGGCAGCTACCAATAAATATGTGTTGTCTGAATGAATGAATGAATGAATGAACGAATGAAAAGGAAGTCAAGTGAAGTCATGACCTGACGTCAGCCTGACTAAACACAATCTTCCCACTTCGGTCCCCCATCCCTCCCATGTTGCTCAAGTCCTACACAGGCAGTCAGAGGGAGCCTGTTGCATGGAGTCCGTGCTGTTCTGCCGGTTGAGTCAATGGGTGACAGGCAGTAAACTGAAAGCAATGTTTTTATATCCTTAGGAGTGCTATCTCTGAGGAGCACAGTTTGTAATGTGGGAGTGAAAAGAAGCCTCCTTTCAGATGGCAGGCTTGATGCAGTCAAAGCTGCTAATTTGTTTTCAGCTTTAAGGAGATTTAGAGCCTTGGCCTCCCCGGCAGTAGCTCACACTGGAATTGTTTTCTTGCTCCTTCTTGTAAGTCTGCTGCACAGCAATACGAAAGGCTGGGGTGTTTACTGAACTGTCAGGACCAAATTCTTCTTTTTGCAGACAGACCCAGAGAGTTGTTGCCCAGGACTTTTCTGACTTAATGGTGTACTCTTGGGAAAATTACACCAATCTTTTTTTATATCTGAGGGCAACCACAGCACAGCCCACAGGAAGGAGCACTAGAGTCCAGTCACTTACCTGCTGGGAAAGGAAGAATCAGAGGGAAAGCTTTTGGCTCACGGACCCTGGGCAGAGCTGTCATCAGCCCTGGCAGAAGTAGACAGCATACAAAGGAAACACACATCAACTAATGTGCACCCTCAGAAAATGCTAGCCAGACTCAAACCTTTGGCAAGTCACACCCCTGGCTTTGCCTGCCAGTCTAGATGTGAGTATGGGAACGGAGATGGCAGCCCATTGTGGTGCGAATGGCAGTTCCAAGTTGTCCTTTTCTGGCCTCCGGTTAAGTCCTCTGTCTTTTTAGACTATATTTACAGGAACTTATCAGTGGCACTTACAAGGGGAATGTAGAAAAAGAAACTCTGCCAGGTGGTTCTATTTATGTACTCTTGGTCAGCCCTTTATTATGTAGATTTCCATAGTTAATTAGATTAATTTTAGTCTCTTACAATTTGTTGCGATTTTTGTCCCAAAGTGGAGGCCTTTGTGTACTGAGAGTTGAGGTTTTAAGATTTCTTGGTAATGCCTGGATGAACATTCTAGGAATGGCTTCATTGCCAGCTTTCCTTTTTTGGCAGTGGAAAAGGCATGAATAATGTCTTCTTTGAAGCTTTAAGGCACACAATAAGCTAAGAACTCTCTAATTGAACTTTATAAGCTGAAGGGGCTGACTTACGGGCAGCATTTGAACAAACTTCTAGTCACCATTAATTTAGTAAGGGTTGGCTGCCAAAAGCCATGTAAGGCTTTATTTGATCCATTTATGAATTAAGAGCCTGCAGTAAATTAATTACCATATATTGGGGCTAATAAAATCTAGCAGGATGAGAATGCCTTTGGGTTCATCTACAGAGAGGAATAGGGACTGAGAGCTCCTTCCTGGCGTCTGAGAGTTTCTGGCTCAGGGCCTTCTGCAGGGCTGGGCGAGGGTGGTGTTCGTGCTCCGTGTCCACCGAAGAGGCATTTGAGCTAGCTTTTGGCTCTGCAACTGCTGGAAGCCTTTGCTCTATTGATCATAATAAGCTGTTCTGTCTTATTAAAGTTGCATCATGGAGTCTGGTTTTTAGGAGCCCTATTGAGAATTAGTTGCAGAAGAAATGATTTGCTTGTATTTTCCGACAGTTAACAGGCCAAGCAGATGGGAGAGCAGACCTGAAATAGTTGGGTTGGCTGCCTGCCACTGTTCTATGAATTTTGATTTGCACGGATATGTAATAGTTGTATTTTTCCCTTTTTTGGAAGTACTTGCCTGTGAGTCCTGGGAAAATTAATCCTTGGTTTCCTATAAAGTACACCCTTGTGCGCAAATGTTGCTGCAGTGCTCCTTACGGTCCCTGCGCTGTGTCCTACGTCAAATAGATCAGGACACCATAGACTCTATGTTCAGTCAAAGAGGAGAGTTCTCACTGCAGTTTCCCATGGCTCCTCAGGGGAAAACTGTTTTCATTCACAATTTACTTTTGTTTTAAGATGTTTTCCCTTTCAAAGAGTGGGGGGGATGAATTTTTGTTTTCTTCAGGCTGCATTCACGAAAATATTGAATAAATTCAAGAAAGGATGTTAAATTTAAGCTTAAAAAAAAGGAATTTATAGGCCAGTGCGAAACAAGCACGCATGTATCTGGGTGAAGATCCGAGTTCTTCCTAAATCAGTCAAAAACTTGTCTTATTAAACATTGAATATATATGCAAAATAATATTTTAAAACATATGTATAAGATATAAACAAACATAAAAGCAAATGTATATTTCTTATCACTAGGTTAACAAATAGAAAATTGCACTTTCAGGACCTTTTCAGCCCCTCAGTGATCCTTCTTTATTCCTATTCTGCTTCCTGCCCTCCCTACATAACCGCTATCCTGAATTTTGTGGCCTTTATTCCCATGTTTTATCATATACCCCTGAATTCCTAAATAATACATTGCTTAGTTTTGCATGGCTTTGCACTTTTCATAAATGGAATCATATACAGTATATTTTCTCCACTTGCTTTTTTCACTCAACGTGAAGTCTGAGTTCATTGTCAATGCTGCATCATGTTTCTTGGATATACCATTATTATTTATCCATTCTTGTGCCCATGGACTTTTGGATTATGGCCAGTTCTTTACTATTTCACACACTTTCCCCTGGTATCCAAGCCAGTTGTTAAACAATCCAATCTACTTTACATAGTGTGCTGCTATTTTTTTTTTTTAAGATTTGTTTTGCTAGTAGGGTACACTACAAAATATTTTAGATATTATAGATTATAAAATGACCATTTATTACACACTTCAAAGAAAGTTCCATATTTACCCAACAGTATAAAAGAAAAGGAGCTTTGTTTGCTCTTAATAGCAGTCTAGATAAGTCACTGCTTCTGCAAAATGCATTTCATTAATATCTGTTAAAACTACAGCTTGAAGAGTCAAATGGAATTTTAAGATCAGAAAGATAAACAGAAGGAAAAGAAAACCTCCAAGAAGTGCCTACTTCATTCCCATATGCTGCGTTCACCTCCCCTTCTTGGGTTCACAGAGCAGTTACTGTTTGCACTCGCCCCTCAGATGGCTCTAGGCTTCTCTGGTTACCTCTCTCCAGTAGCATTCACCAAAGGCCTTTGATGACATCTCTGACTTCATTTAATGTTGAGAACACTTTAACTTCTCAGTTAACTATGTACCATTTTTCAAGTATGCCTTCTGAGACAGGCTTTGTTGAGCAGGTAGAATGCCACATCTCTGCCTCTGCAGCCCATCTCCGTGCCGCCAGCAGGCCTTGGCATGGCCAGTTGCCTCATGCCTTTCAGCCCTTGGCACAGATACTACTCATTGAGAAAGGCATTTCTTGACTCCCTTTTCCAAAATAGTCCCTCTCCTATTACCCTCTAAACCTTTGCCTTATTTTCATCAAGGATTCAATACCCAAAATGATAGCTGTTTGCTTGGTAATTATCTGTCTTGTCTTCTGTGGGCATGGAGCCTGTCTTATCCACTGCTGTATTCCAAGGCACTTAGAAGTCTGTGATGGGGGCAGAGCATAAAAATGGACGGAGAAAATGAATTTCCCTTAAATAACAGATAGATGAAGGGCATTTCTAAAGAAATCGTGGCTGTAGTCTCATGGGATGAATCCTGGTAGGAGCTAGGGTCTTTTAAACAAGTCATAAAACTGCTTAGACCTTATTTTTCTCCTCTGCAAAATGGGATTAAGGATTTGGTAAACATAAAATATTAGCGGATACAAAATTGCTTTAAAAAATGGAAAAGTTATTATGAGAATGTGTTACTGTTACCTAAACTGCCACTGGATATACTAGCCTTAAATGTTGGTAAAGGGAACGTGGATTGAAAGTGTTTTTTTTTTTTTTACAAATTTTTCTGCAGGAAGAAAACAGTCTTCAAATAGAAAAGGATCAGTCAGGTTGGAAGGCTCCAAAAGACCTTATATTTCAAATCCATGACCTCCAAGTCAGCTTGAGTAATTTTTGTCAAGAATTTGCTTACTTTTGAATGATTTGTCACTTAGCTAACATGTACTAGAAACTTATTTATAACATTTTTAGTTTTCTTCTCAGCACTTAGGTATTCAGCCTTCTGTAAATTTCAACCTTGCTGATACTCTTTAATATCCTCTAATTTTTTCGTCTGGGTG
Source organism: Cheracebus regulus (assembly GCA_963574635.1). Lineage (NCBI taxonomy): Eukaryota > Metazoa > Chordata > Mammalia > Primates > Pitheciidae > Cheracebus > Cheracebus regulus. Next base: position 47,665 of record CAUYQU010062030.1, on the reverse strand, counting down.
TATTATTTATCTGACCAGCTGAGTTGCAGTCTCCTTCAAAGGAGAGACTGTTTTGTTTTTAATTTATTTGTTTTTAATATGTTGTATTTGGCAAACGTAGTCATGTGCTTTGCAGAGAAAGGGTGTTTGTATAAAAGCTATTAAATTGTTTAAATACTTTTGATGAACCTTAGGATCAGTTAGGCCCATTCTTCTCAATCTAGACTGCATATTAAAGTCATGTTAGGGCCGAGTGCGGTGGCTCACACCTGTAATCCTAGCATTTTGGGAGGTGAGGCAGATGATCTCTTAAGTCTAGGAGTTCAAGACCAACCTGGGCAACAAAGTAAGATCCTGTTTTTACAATAATAGAGTAAAAAAATTAGCCAGGCATGGTGATGTACACATATAGTCCCAGCTATTTAGGAGGCTGAGGTAGAGGATTGGTTGAGCCCAGGAGTTTGAGGCTGCCGTGAGCTATGATTATACCCTTGTATTCCACACTGGGTGGTAGAGGGAGACTCTGTCTCAAAGCGAAACAAACACACAAAATCATTTTAGAAATGTAGAAAAAAAAATGCATTGACTCAGTCCTAATGGTCAGATATTCTGATTCAACTGGTTTAATATGCAGTCTATGCATTGTTTTTTTTTTTTTTTTATTAGTTTGTAACTTCTTACACGTTATTCTGATGAGCAGTGAGGACTGGGAACCACCAAACTAGGATGGAACATTAGTTCACCAACGTGGCTGTCCACTGCAATCACCTCGGCAAGTTACAATGTACTGATGTTTGGGCTCCACTTCCACAGGATTTGATTTAAGTGGGGATGGGCATCAAAACTTAAAAGACTACCCAGTTGATTCTGATGTGCAGCAGTTTTTGAACCATTGGACTCAATTGTGGGCTGTTTGAACATAGTACCAGACATAGATAGGTTAGCCCTTGTCTGACATTACCTGATTATTCAGTTTTCTTGTAATGTGCAGTGCTTGCCAAAAAGCAGATTCCTGGATACCACACCAGAATCTACAGAAGAACGGTTAGGGGAATGCCAAGCTCCATCATGATGTTTATGATAATGCAAGTTTGGAGAACATGGCCCAATAAATATTTCCACTTCTAGAATTATTATGGTTTTGAGTAAGTTTTCTCATAATTTACCTGGTTTGCCTCTAAGCAGAGAAACTTGCTTTGCAAGCACATCAAGCACATCCTATCTTTTGAATAATTAAAAAGCAAACTTTCATATTTAGGGAAAATGTATATAAGCAGCAAAAGGCATCCAATTATGCTATGTCAGGAAACAATGATAATTGCTTTCTTTCTGTAGTTAAATGATCATAAACTACATGCTGTGTATATCCTTGAAGTAAACATCCTATTTAGAGATAAACATTTGATAATAAGAATATGCATCAAAATGGATAAGAAGTCTTATTTTACCTGAGGTCTCTTCTCCCCTACTCCATTTTCTATTTAGGCTTTTTTGAATTTTGAGCTGTTGTCTGATTTGTGTTTAGCTCTATTTTGTTTTCATGATTTTTGTTTTAAGGACATACTCAGATGTATTATTATATTAAAAAAGAGAAATGAACAGAAACCCAAAGATGAAAAGCTGAGATCATTCAACAGAATCTATCGAATTCTGTTATGTGCCTAGCATTGTGTAAGACTGTTCATACATTCTTTTTACTAGGAAAGAAATTAAAAGTTTAAGACCATTTCTTGTGGTTGGAAGATAAATATAAATGTTTTACAGTATCCAAAAAAATGTACAAACTGCTTAATCCGCCAACTGGTTAATTAATTGCATATAGCTATGTATATCTATGTATCTGTATTTCTGTCTATAAACATCATATTGTCTGGTGTTTCTAGTCACTTGTAAGAGATTTCCAGTCTTTTGTGGGAGAAAGTTCTCCTGATGTGAGTTAAGTACACTGAGTTGAATAATAACAAGCATTTGCAGCTTTGTGCTGAATCCATTTGAAAGGATGCACAAACTATGCTAATACTGATAGTGAGGATACGGGGTGGGTATTGGGACCTGATAGTTAAGTCAGGTCCCCTTTGTTGGCTGTTGGAGGCTCCAGAAATGTATTAATTGCATGTGGCCAGTCTTCTGGGTTATGTTTTTTCTGCAATTTGAGACTAGCCAGTCCACTGCAGTTCCCATTTTCCTTTCTTTGAAAGTCATCTTAATTTAGTAAGGACCTTACTGTTGTCACCACATGCTCACTACAAGCCTATGATACATGACTTGGGCTCATACTTTTTTCCGATGAAAGAATTTTTAGGAGACATATTTGTTTTCTCTGGACTTTGAACAATGTTAAGATCTGAGATTTTTGCCTTTTAACATTTGAGACACTAACATCAAAAGGCTGTTCCTTCAAAGAGCTTCATGTTGCTATTTAATTGGTAATCACTTTTCCCCTGGTTTAGCTCTGGGCTTGGTAACTTTAATAGGCTCAGTATTTTTATTTTATATTGGTACTATGAGATGAGTGTCTGAATCAAAAGCACTAAATTCTGATTAGGAAGACAGTTGAACACCTAGATTGAAGATCTGTTCCAGTGGTACTTGAGAAACATCTAAAACCATGTTCCAGTGAAAATAAGTGAAGGTCCTTTTGCTTTTCGTAATTATTCATTTTGCTTGCATGACAGCTTTCCTGTTTCCCAGTCAACTTAGCCTTACCGAGGTAATCGAGGGCATAGTTTGTTAGTTCTTTAGAGATTCATTACTTCCATGGTGGAAGAGCGTAGGCCAGTGTTTTCCAACTCTTGTTAAACATAAGAATTCCTTTTTTAAATAAGTGGCCTTTGGGATCCAGATCAACTGAATCGCAATACTTAGGAGTTAGGAGTCAGCCATGCTGTTTTTTTTTTTTTTTTTGGAGACAAAGTCTCACTATGTCACCCAGGCTAGAGTACAGTGGCATCGTCTTGGCTCACTGCAACCTTTCTTTGCCTTCTGAATTTAAGTGATTCTCCTGCCTTAGCCTCCTGAGTAGCGGGATTACAGGCGCCCACCACCACACCTGGCTAGTTTTTTGTATTTTTAGTAGAGACAGGATTTCACCATGTTGTCCAGGCTGGTCTCAAACTCCTGACCTCAGATGATCCGCCCACCTCAGCCTTCCAAAGTGCTGGAATTATAGGCATGAGCCACCGTGCCCAACCTGCTGTGGTTATTTAAAAACAAAACAAAACTTTTCTTGTAATTAATGAGTACTAGGATTGGAAATGACTGACACAGACAAACCAGTTTTGTATTGTATTTGGCTGAGAAAGAGTTAAATCAAATTTATTTAACTAGTACCTATTAATATTTCATGTTGTATTTCTTGGTAGAATTCTTAGGGAAAGAATGACTTTTTAAAAATGCTTTTGCTGGATCCCTTCATTATTTGATTCTTTTTCCTCTGTAGTATTGGGCTTCTCTGAAGCCTGTTAACTTTTTCTGTGTATTTCACGATAAAGAAGCACAAGGGGGCTGGGCACAGTGGCCCCTGCCTATAATCTCAGCACTTTGGTAGGCTGAGGCAGGCGGATCACTTGACCCAGGAGTTCGAGACCAGCCTGGGCAAAATGGTGAGACCCCCATCTCTACAAAAAATTTTAAAAATTAGCCAAGCATGGTGGCTCGTGCCTGTAGTCCCAGCTATTTAGGAGGCTGAGCTGGAAGGATGGCTTGAGCCCAGGAGGTTGAGGCTGTAGTGAGCTGTGATATGATCCTGCTACTGCACTCTGGGGTGAGACCGTGTCTCAAAAAAAAACAAAAAAAAAAGAGAAGCCCCAGGACAGTATGATGTGCCTGTTTCTTAGCCCCAAAGATATGCTCAGTTTCTTCATATAAAGTATTTTTGTTTAAGGGAAAAGAAATAAATTTGACTCTTGAGGTATTGTGTGAGTAGACACATTTAGAAGAGAAGGTTGAGAAATTAAATCTGGTGTTCTCACCATGTGCTGTATGTAGTAGTTATTAGAAACTTAATGTGGAACGGGATTTGGTTTTGTGATTTCAAATGACCTTTTGGATATGGTGAGTTATTTAAAACCCCAGGTGGCAAGGTGAGTCTTGGCACATTACTGATCTAGGAATTGAGCAGGAGATATATAGGCAGAAAAAGACCTTTCTGGGCTTCTCTTCACATTGTGTGTCTCTATTTCTGACCATTTAGTTAGAGCTTCCTTTGAATATTTTATTATCTACTGGTTTATAATCAGGACCACCCACCTGATTTTAGCCTGCTGACTCTTTTCTGCCTTTTTATTCCCTCAAGCTCACAGTGCATGTGTATTCATGTTTTTGCTTTCCATTCACGGAGATCTCCAGCTGGGAAAATATAGTGTGTACAATACTCTCTGCCTTCAGCTGACATTGCTCATAAATTGCAACAGAAACACTGCTATCAGCAGCTTAATAGCAGGTAGAATACAGCTCTACATATCAAGTCTCAGCAGGATACAGAAACTATGGTTACCAAATTTCCAAAGGAGAAGGAGAGGGGGTAGAAAGTTTTCTATCTAAGAATAACTGAAACAACATTGAAAATTGATTCACTGAAAGCAGCTTTTTGAAAAGGACTTATAAGGGCTGACCCAGTGGTTGCTCAGCTGTCACTTTTTGCTGAATTGTTATTTTTGAAGACCTCACAAGAAGGGTTTTGTGTGAGGGAACGGTATAGAAAAGGCAAGCTTGTTTGCTTCTCTTCCTTCCTTTCTCTCTCTGTCTCTGTCTCTTACAGTTTTAAAAGAAAAGAAAAGGCCTTTCATAAACATAATGAAAAGGGTACCGGTTAAGTCATTCTAGCGTAGGGTGATGAGGTGGAGTTAGGAGTCACCCTCAGGCACACTCACCTTCATACATAGGCATCCTTTGCAGACATCCATGCCTACGACAATGAAGAAGGTAGCCTTGCTCTTCAGTTTTTCTCTAAGCTACCGTTTATTTTATCTTGCATGGTGACCAGTCCAGTTATTTGACTTCTGGTAAAATAGCACAAAATTACATAGCATATGAAGATGTTCATATTTTAGGCTAGGCTGTGAAAATGGGCACGCTTATTTATAGAGCCTTTCCATTAAAAAAAAAAAAAAGGAAAAGAATAGATAGCTGACTTGTGAACATTTCCAGTGCTTTATTTAGCACATCGTTTTATCTTAATAAGTGAGATTATATTAATATTTTGAAAAGTCTCAAATTCCCTTCTATCTCTACAAAGAAAGGATTGCTGGGCTCCATCATCTTTTGTGAGTAGCCACAGCAGAATTCTGCCTCTTGCCAGAGGAGATTAGTGTGGGTGGTGAAATAATTCTTTCTTTAAACCAAGTAAAGCTGTTGTATTAATACTTCTGTCATAGGGCTCAGGCAGATATAAAGCTCTCAGCCTTGTTCCAGGCTCCTTAGTGACTTCCAAAGGAATAGTCAAATACATCCTACTCCCACCTGCAACCCAGTGCCCAAAATACTGGAAAGAAATTAATCAAAATCATCATTCCCCATTTCTTTCCTGGAAAAACTCAACACAGTTTATGTATATCTTAGTTTGTACGATGTACATTTTTCTTTAAAGTCTGTTAGCCTGGTGGCTCTGGTAAGAATCACTTTGGATCCTTAGGGTAGAGCTAGGGATTCGTATCTATAATAAGCACTCAGGTTGATTTGTATCATCTGGTGAGTTTGGGAAAACACAGGAGTCTGATAAGCCTGGGTATGAAACTTACCTGTACCATCCTCCAGGAGTGTGTGTGTGAACCAGGGACCCAGGTTCTGAAATCCATGCTATAGTTCCTTCAAAAATGGAACCCTGATTCTTAACATAGTGCCTTGCAGCCTATAGCATTCACTTGCAGGGACAGCCCATTTGGTTTGGGTATTGTGTGCTGCTCACTGTTCCCATCAGGGCCCTGGGTTCTGTACCATCTCCAGGAGAGCAGGCCGTGTGGCAGCTGATGCCATCCCGAGAACACCTCTTCTTCCACTGTGGAAAGCACAGACAGTGTGCGCCTGAGGATGCAGCCCCCCGCACTTTTCAGCCAGAGTGGCTACTTACGCCTTGTGATAAAATGAAGCAGGTCGAGCAAGAGGCTTGCGAAGTAAGTTTAGATGAACTCTATCTTGGAACGTGATTTTGTGGGGGGTGCTGAGTCACCGGGCTCCTTCTTGTCTGCCACTTGCCCCGTCTTATCAAAGCGCTATCCCAGGAAGCCAAGGGTCATATTTGCCAGAGGCAGTGAAGTCAGTACTGCTTCGTCTAGTTTTTTTTCTTCTTCTCAGTGCATTAAATGTGATGCTAAATGGGTTATATTTTAGCAGTATGCCCTTTGTAATAGGTAGTCTTCTGGTTCATTTTCTTCAATTACTTTATATGCTGTAAGTTTGAGATGTTTGGGTTTGGCCTTCTTGCTAATTAGCCTGAGAAGTTTAGGATTAAATGAATTGGTTGATTGATTAAATGAATTGCTTCCTATGTCACCGACTGCAGGACTTTGGTTACGACTCAGTGCATTGGCCCCTTCTTTACCCAAATCTCAAGGACGTCTTGTCTTGAACCCCCTATTCTCCAAAGCAATTTCTAACCACTTAGATTTGTGTTAGTCTCACTGGGGCAAAATTCCCGAAAGGCTCCTGGTTGTGGGTCAGGCCTCCCAGCTGTGTGAGGGGCATTAGAGGAACATTATGCTCATGGGAGCAGTGCTAAGAGCTGGGCAACTGATGTCCTGATGGCCACCTACCCCAGAAGCTGCTGTGTGGAGGCAAAGGATCACTGGAAGAAAAGAAAGTTCGAGATCCAAGTGTGGTCTGGGCTCTGGTTTTGGCTCTGTTCCAATAAGTTTTAGGGCCTGGTACTTACCATTTAACATCTCTGGGCCCCAGTTTTCTTCTCGATAAGGAGAACAAGTATGGAATAAGTGATCTCCAAGATTCTTTTGTGCTTAAAAATTATGTGATTTTTTTTGTGTGGTGTTTTGTTTGAGACAAGGTCTCATTGTCAATCTCCTGGGCTCAAGCAATCCTCTGGTCTCAGCCTTATAAGTAGCTGGGACTACAGGTGCTTGCCACTACGTCCAGCTATGAGTCTTCGTAGGTTGCTCAGGTTGATCTCGAACCCCTGAGCTCAAGTGAATCCTCCTGACTTGGCCTCCCAAAGGGCTGGTATTACAGGCATGAGCCACCATGCCTGGGCTCTGTTGCTTGTCTGTTGGTGTTTGTTTTATATGAGTTCTAGATGTGATACGGTGAAGCTTCTTGTGCAATTCAAGTACCTTGTCATGTATATTTAGCACCCTGACCAACTAGAGCGAGGGGCAAATCCCTTGAGTTGAGGGCCAGGAGTCTCTGTTCACTCTCTTTGCACCAGTGTCTTCTACATGGGAATATTGAGTAATTGTCACAATCTGAAGCTGTATGCCCTGGGTTCCATTTCCCAGTTCCACAGATCACTGCCTAAGTGATGTTGGGCAGTCACTTATTGCCTTCTTTGTACCTCGGTTGTACAATGGAGATACTGTAATACAGTATCTCCTCTTGGGTGGTTAGGAGGATTAAAAGAGTTAGTATTTGTGAGACATTTTGAATAGTGCCTAATATAGTCAGCACTATATGCACTTGTTAACTTAAACAAACAAAAGTACAATTCCCAGTGTTGTAATATTTGTTCTAGGCAGAGACAGGGGTGTCTGTCATTAGCATGCCAGCATGCTGTCTATAATTTGGAATTTCAACATAGAAGACCCTGCTACTTGTAGACCTTCTTACAGTTTCTCAGCAATGGTTTTGATGTTGCCACTTGTTTTCTTCCAACCACAGTGACAATGCTGGGTGAGAGGAAGCTGTGTTGAGGGATGAAGGCAGTGCAGGACCTGCACAGAATGAACACTCTGTCCCCAGGAGCCCAGTTTCACTGATTATCAGAAGCAGCTTTCCTCTGGGGTCAGATGGAATTAAACTATAGGAACACATGTAGTTGGGATCAGTGCTTTATGGATATATGCTTTGTAAAAGATATTTATTGCCCACCGCCATTCCTCCTGCCATCCTAACTTCCAAACCCATACCAGTAAGTTTCTTGCATTTCTTTAATGTAATGACTGGCATTGTGAATATAGTCTAAGTGGATGTTATCTTGAAGAGTTGGTCTTAAATACTTCATGTACTCAGGGATCAGGCAGTTCATTTTTGCTTGAATTGCATTGCTAATTTATATTAAATAGAAGAAAATTTACATCTCTGTAATTGGCTGCTCCAGAGGATACCTTCTGCATCTGTACTGACCATATTTACTCATATGCTGATTTCCAGGTACCTACACTGTTGATATTGTGGCCATGTGTGTTTAGAGTGACAATAAAAAAAATTTTTTTTATTATTATTTTGTGTTCTATTTTATAGAATATATGCTTGGATACTGGGATTTCTACATATTTACTGAGTTTCTATTTTAAAATATATCTCTACATAAAATTAGGGTAATTTAATTAACTAGGATTAAGCATTAAAGTCCACAAATTGTCAAACAGATTAAACACACACACACACATACACACATACACACACACACAATTTGTATTTTGGTCATTTGAGTTGTGATAAAACTAGTCAAATTGAGTTACCAATCTTCTGGGGCTGGGGAGGAATGTGCTTTTGCTATATTATGAAGGCAAGAAAATTGAAGTTTTTTTCTGTTTCTTTCCCTTATATTAGGAGCCAGGTACATGCTCTCCAGTGGCCTAAATAACTGACATTTGAAAATAAACTATTCTATTTGTATTATTTGGAGAGCATGAGGTACCCAGAAGCACACTGGGAAAGAAAATTATCTTTTGTATGTCAGCTAGGACAAGGGAGGTGCCTGTTGGCCACTTGAGGACACAGGTGGCATGCGTCCGCTTCCAGTAGTGGTGCTGTCACCAAAAGGCAGATGAAAATAGTCTGTACCAACAAGGACCACAGCAGGAAACATCATCTGAATTTTCCACTATTGACAATCTTGAATATGTAGCCTGGGATTTGCATTGCCAAGCAACACATTAAATAATTTTATATCTCTTTGAAATCAATTTCTGGTGATCACACATGCAGATTGAAAACTATGGCTTTAAGATTTACGTTCAGTGAATAAAATTTACGTTCCCTGAAAGGCAAAGAAGGCTGTCATTTCATGCCTCCTAACCTTCATTGTCTATTTCCCTTTGCTACACACAAGCAACCTAGTACGCACAAACGTACGTGCCCATTATGGAGAGATAGCTTTCTGCTCTGTCAACTTTGTTTTATAAAAGCTCTGTTTTGTTTATTGCCTTTATCTATTACATCTGTAAAATTTATTTAAGCAATGACAAATCTCTCTTTGGGGCCCAGAGTCTGGGAGAATAACCACTGGCAGGTTATTGGGAGGAGATTTGTTGGATATGACTGTTCATTAAACTGCAAAGAGTAGTGGTAGAGGCCAACGGTCTGGATCTGCCGTGGCTGGGTGGGTTATGGGCTGTGTTTAGAGCTTCTACATCAGGTGAGCAACAAATGTACCTCATCAATTGCTTTTGTAATAGTTCAACAAAGAACATGGCTGCTGTAATCTCAGAGGAAGGTTCCTGATATCTTTAACTTGTGGGATTACTTATTCCACAGAAGTTTCAAATGAAAAAAGGCCAGGCACAGTGGCTCATGCCTATAATCCCAGCACTTTGGGAAGCCGAGGCAGGTGGATCGCCTAAGGTCAGGAGTTCGAGACTAGCCTGACCAAAAAAAAAAAAGAGAGACTAGCCTGACCAACATAGTGAAAACCTATCTCTACTAAAAACACACCAAAAATTAGCCGGATGTTGTGGTGGGCACCTGTAATCCCAGCTATTTGGGAGGCTGAGGCAGGAGAATCATTTGAACTCAGGAGGCGGAGGTTGCGGTGAGCCAAGATTGTGCCATTGCACTCTAGCCTGGTCAACAAAGGCAAGACTCAGTCTCAAAAAAAAGAAGAAGGTGCATAAAACCAAATTGTTTACAGCTATACCATTATCAGATTATTTTAAAAATGGAAAGAAACAACTGAGCTGGGTTCCTTCACTTAGGAGAGATCAGAATCCACTGATGAACAGTTTTCAGCTTTCCAGTTTTTACTTTTATATTTGACCAGGGAACATAATTATAATATAGGAGCTCTTTTGGCTCTGTTGTACTTTTATTCATTTTAATATTTCATGTGATTGAAGAATGGCAGTTCAGCAAATTAAATTTATAACCATTGGTGTGCCCCTGTAAGTATTTAACAACAGGCTCTGGGGTGGGAGTTGCAGAGGGAAAGCCCCGATTTGTAACATTTGCTGTTTTCTGTGGTGATTATCTCACCACCGTGGTCAGTTTCCAGTTTCCAGTGTGATGTCACTGAACATGGTATTGAGAAGTGTTGCTTGCCACCTGCAGCATACTGCTGTCATCATCATTGAGATGACCTTAGCCTTGTGGGTCCCCATCCACCATGCACAGTTCCTTCACAAACTGTGTTATTTATAAATAAGTTTATGTAAACGTATACAGTGCATTTAGGAGTATGGTATCAGAAGTCAGACTGCCTGTGCTCCAAATCTCTGACTTTCTGATGCGGGGCAGTTCAGCCAGTTAAGCTTTCCAAGAGTTAATTTGCTCATCAGTAAAATAGTAATAATAAAAGGACCAGACACTTAGGCTCTGAAGAATGAATGAGATAAGCGGTATAAAAACACCTATTCTTGTGACCTACACATAGCAAAGCACTCAATCAATGTTCCTAATATTTATTTTCTGTCTTTATGCCCTGGGGACAGTAACAGAAATGTTAATTGCCTAGTGTGTAAAATAATGCTGACTTTATTAGTTTTGAATTGCCTTCTTTGAAGCTTCAGAGGAAGCCTCAAATTCAACTCTACCAAGATTCAGTGAGCAAATCTTGAGTTCAGTTTGTCCATAGGCTTATAATTTTTAGTGATTTAAATTTTGACCCCCTGCAGTTTCCATCTTTATTAAAATGTGTAGTCTGTCTTTATACAGCAGCTACTTGACTATTTTAGTTATTTATCTCAGAACTGTTTCCTAACTTATTCCCAGGCTATAAGAAATAGGTCGATCAAGAAAGTTTATTTATATAAGAACGAGCTATTACTCCATTTTGTTTTGAATAGTTTACAAAATATTTTTTGGCCCCGGTAGCCCATTGTATTTATAAACTTAATGTGCTATGATGTTGCATTCTTGGTGGTTAAACATTAAGGATTTGTTAAAAATTTAAGCCACAGATACAGGGCTACAATTTAAAGGGAAAAGGTTAATTGCAAATTTTAGTTTTTCTTGATCTAATTCTGTCTAGTATTAAAATTAAGTTGGACTGAATGGCACCAGAAAATGTGATTGGCCGCACCAGGAGACTTTTTCAAGACAGAAACCATTGTTGTCCTAACCAGCGCCTCTTTGGAAAGCTTATCAAATTTAGTATTAGTTTCACATATCTTGGAGTCAATATATTATCCAGCACACAAGTGGAGCAGAATTTAAAATGATTTTCTGCTCACTGGTTTAGGAAAGTGTGTACTAATTCATATATACTAATTCATATGCTGAGATATACTAAAAAAAGTATTAATAGCATAATACTTTGGCTAAATGGCAAAGTCGTTTGTGGCCGAAAATTTCTCAATCAAAAGCTGTGTATAAAACCACGCCATTTGGTTTTTGTGCTTTTTCCCTGAGCCCAAGAAATTTGATTTCCAAAATGTCAACAAAGTGTTTTTCTCCTTGCAGCATGCACATTCTAGCCTGTTGTTTGCCACTTTGAACAGCAAGGTTTGGGGGGTGGGGTGGGCTTGGCGCATGCTGTGTGGTTGGTTGGGTCTGTGTCCCTGGTGCAGGGAGCGACAGACCTGGACTCTCTGGTATGTACCTTCTACAGCCACCCCACTCAGCCACCCCACTCGCCTTTCCCTCCTGTCTCCCCTGAGAAGCCTGTTTGGATAAGAAGAGATAATGGGCTGCCTGTTTTCTCTTTCAAAGAAAACCGGAAAGCCTTTGGACCAATAATTCTGCCACCCCTTTAGAGTGCTGAATTCTTCAAAGGAAGCCTGAGTGGAATGTTGTACTCTTCACCCTGAGGCTATCCAGTCTGTTGCTGGCTGCTCACAAATAGAGCTACCAGTTTCCACTGAAAAAGATCTTTAGTTATTGTAAGCAAAGGACATCAGAAGGAAATAATAGGTTTCTACCTCATTCTTCCATCAGGCATTTTCCTGCCCTAATATACTAATCCCCGCAGATATTTGTCATGAAAAAATTTATTTATTGTTCCAGATGCCAGCCCTCAAGTGTTAGCATCGTCCAGCCAGACATTCTGTTTGCATTGATATTAGATTTACCAGTTCAGGGACTGTGGCGAGTACAAACCAGATTTTTGTCCAGAAGAGAGAGAGAGAGAGAGAGTGTCTGTGTGTCTGTGTGTCTGTAACTCTTGAGATAATTACAAGGCAACCTGGGAGGATGCTGAAATATTTGGTCAGGTTTTCTTTCAGTGAAGAGCAGTGTATAAAACACACCCTGATGATGAGCAGCAATTAACAGTGCATTACTTTCTGGAAAAGACTTGAAGTCGGCTGCCCTGCAGGTCAGAGTCAATAAAGACTGAGTTACTAACAATAGCCTTTCTCTTGCTAAGCCTTGGACTTAACCCTAACTTCATCAGACCAGAGAATAAGAGAATAATGTGAACAATAGGAATCTTGGAGGTTGACTTGGGCCTAATGCACAGAGGCAGTAAAAGCTGTCAGAGCGCGTGATTGATTGGCTCACACGCCTTAGTCCCCAGTGCGAAGCACTAATGTTCCTGCCTCTTCTGAGAGGGCTGATGTGCCACCTGGGGTCAGAACTTATCAGCCTGTGGGGCTAATGTTTCAGACGAGGCCAAAGTGCAGTCAATAATTTTTATACGGAAATTTGTGCTCAGATTCGCAAGGAAAGCAGGTTTTGACTTGAATTCCTCAGTCGTCCAAGAAAGAAGTCAGAGCCAACTTCAGATCTTCCTGCTAACATCTCTGCTGCTTATATTAATAACACTTAAGACAGACGTTAATTGAAGTCATCATGAAATATTTATTTAGCAGTTAACATTTGGAGCCAAATTTCAGGAGTTTAGGAATCGATCAGTGAAATGGAGAAAGGAAACAGCAGCAATTCTGAATTTATGAAAACACAAAATCACCTCTAGAATGCAATAACCAGGTCAGGTTAAATCAGAGTGACTTCGGAAACTATTAAGTGTCCATGGGAAGCGTCGGTTTACAGGCCCTGAAATTGAGGCTCATGATACTGACAACATGGAGAGAAACGTTAGGTGATATCAAGGACTAGAAGAGATACAAATATCGGAGAGGAATTAGATTTCAGTTTGATGCCTGGAACACTTCATCCTGTTTGCAGAGAAAGGTTAGCTGGCTGTGTGTGACTGTGTGTGTATAGACCATCTCCGTGTCTGTGTAAACACATGTATTTACACACAGAGTATATAGAAATAGACAGTAAAGCAGTGACACCGAGCAGGCTGGTCAATCAATAACCAGCTAAGTTTTGTTCTGCTCCAGCAAAATGACGACTTTGCTCCAGTAAGTGCTAACAAAGGCCCTTTTACCTTCCCTGTGCTGGAGGAGAGCACTATTAGTCACACTTCATTAGGCTTGTTTACAGAAAAGAGCTGGTCTCTAAGCACGTTATTGAAATACTTGTAACTCTGTTGGGCTTTTTTTTTTTTTCTTCCCTGAAAGATAAGAACTTTGGAATGTGGAATGGGGGAGGGTGGGAAGGCAGCCTCTGAATGCTGTCAAGAAAACTGGTGGGTCCAGATGGGAATTAGGAAGATGAGTTCACATTTAACCTGCTCCGTCCGTCTGCATCCCCAGACCCTTGCTGCAGAGTCTCATTTCTGTTATCACAGTACTGGGGAGCTTTAATTTTGCCTTTTGCAATTTAGACAAATGTCAGGCATTCAGTTAGCTGTTCCAGAAAACATGAAAAGAGGTTTCCTTACCCTGAAATAGTCCAGAGATGAGGCATCAGTGGTTTAGAACTGCGTTTCTCAGTTGACTTTACTATTGAGAAGTCAGAGGAAATATTTGCTTTAAACAGTGGATGGGTTAGGAAAGATAACTTTTATATTGGTTGAAATTGGTGGTGGGTATGGAGTTAATGAAAGAAGTCCCTAACATTGGAATTTGCAGCCCTCAAGATTCTAAAAGATAGGTCCCATTTAGAGTACGTGTGGTCACCAGCAGTTGGGGGTAATTAGTGTAGATGTGAATAACTGAGTTTGCTTCACCTGGAAGGAATGCGGGAGGGCTTGCTGCCGGCTGCATTTCTGAGTGTGGAATTCATAGCATTTTGGCATCTCCCTCCATTCTCCAGCGTATGACCTGGGTGAGTTACAGGAGAGTTTAGAAGCAGAAGAAGCCATAGGACCTATCCCGAGTGGCTTTTTTATGCCAGTTCTTATGTTAAATGCTTTACATAAATCACATCTTATTTACTATTCATATTATCCCCATTTTATAGATGAGGAAACTGAGGCTCAGGTAGATTGAGGTCAGCTCAAGATGAAGCAGCCACACAGATGGCTGTAAACAGGTAGGTCTGCCTCTGGAGACAGAGGGTGCTTAGGGTGCTCCATTTGATGACCACCGTTTATTCTTTCTTCCTTCCTAGTCCTCGAAAATAACTGCAGACTAAACTTGATTAGAGTTCAGCCTGTCAGTGTTCCTTATTGCATTCTGAACCTGAGCCACATTCTGTGGCTTCTCTATCAGTGTGTGAACTACTTCCTGCACCGCCTGCAGGGCATGGCCACCTCCAAGAAGAACAGGGAGGTTTACCAACAACTTAGGCCTCATTCACTGTATTGCCAAAGGTGAAACTGAGTCTAGTTTCTCTGACATTCATATTCCTTGTTTCCTTTCTAGATTTGCAAAGATGGTGGCTTTTTGGTGACACACAAAATGTACCCCTTTGTGTGCCATCCATACACATGCAGATCCCTCCCACTGTTTCTCTGTCACATACACACACACACACACACACACACACACACAGGTAAGAGAGGCAGTTCTCCTGTTTTCGGCTGCCGTTGTAAATTGCTATTTTAAATTTCAGTGAGTGGAATAATAGCAGAGTGATCATCTCCAGTAAGTGTTGTTGGCCTTTGTAAAGAATAGCTTGTTCAGAGGTTTTATGATTTACAGAGGACACAGCTGGTGGCCAGCAGAGCGGTAGGAATGTATGCTCTCCTGGGCCCGGTATAGCTAGAGATGAAAAGGGCCCAGAGTTGGCACAAAAGCAAATAAGCGCTCTGACTTTAAATAAAGCATCATAATTTATAGGAAACCTGGCTCTTCAATCCCAGTGAGACACGTGGATCAGTGGCGGCTTTCTGATGTGGAGCATAACTGTCAATTGGTTCCCACTGTCTCCTTATAGCTCAAGGACTGGGGATGGTAAGAAATTATTTTAAGACATAGTCCTATAATCTATAGTTGTATTACACCTATTTTGACAAGCGATTTGATAGCATTTAAACCTGGAACTCTGCTAATCACCCATGACCTACTGATCTGCAAGAGGTGGTAGGTTTGAGAGGAAAACTAGGTGATGAGAGGTGTTGGGAAGATGATAGCTCCTATTTCTCACAAGGCACGAGATTGTTCATTCTTACATTTGATTTCCTTTGCATCTTTCTGTTTCATTCATCTTGGTAATGACTTTGCCTTCCTGCCTGCTCCTCCTTCCTTTGCTCCTGCTACTGAGAATGATTGAGCAAGAAACAGAATATACTGCCAGATAAAACAGGGAAGTGGCAGATAGCTATTTAAGACTTCTCACCCGTTTACCCCCTTTTAGTCCTAGAGTATTCTGTTTTTTGGTGAGTGGCATGGAGAGGGTTGGCCTGAAGGATGCCTTATTTTTGTCTGGTTTTGCTGTTCCCTTTACCTATTTTTTCTAGTCAAAGTAATGGCATCGTGGAGAGCTTGGGTATATGAGTCGTTAACTAAAAGAAAAAAAAATCCTGTAATTAATATTAAGTGCTGGGACCAATGATTTGAAAGGCTGCATTCTTTCAGTTGCTTATCTTCAGTGACATGCTGAGTCTGCCAGTGGGAGTAAGTGAAAGCTGTTTCCCTCTCATTCTGGGAGACCCTGGCCCTGTGCTCTGTGCCCAGGGCCACCTGTAATAGCTGTCTCCTAAAATAACACTCTTAGGAAAGGAATGAGCATTAGGAGGTAATACCATAAAAACTGTGTCATTATTATGACTCACAGTAGGCCTAGTTCAATAATTACAGAATACCTTTCCCAAACTTTTAAACACTTTTATTTAAAGGAAGAAAAATATGTCCTAACAAGCTAATGATACAAGTGCCTGAGACAGGATTGGGGGAAGGGAGTCAATTCTGTTACTGTGGGCATTGCACCTTTGTCTTCCCATGAAGAGAGGGAGGAGGAAGAGAATGCAAAATCATTCTGCTACTCTAATGAGGAGATTTGGCTTTAAAAAAGGAGAGGTTGTGAGAAATCTGCCCCACACTAGAAATCGTCATCCCAACTCATCAGATTTCAGACAAACCAGTGGTGCCTGACAAGGAGCAGGAGGAAATGAAGTTTCGAACTTGGCTTGGAAATCAGAGTAGTGCTGTTGCTTAGTGTGGTGGCACTAAGCCTCAAAGGAGGCAGCTACTTACTAGGAAGTTTAATCAAGGACAAGAAATAAAATCCCTTGGTACAAATCTATACAGACACATACTCTATACATGTACATATTCAGTTTATACATTTGAATTGCTCCAAATGTCTGTTCAGAAGACTATTTTTGTATTTGATTCCATCTTCCTGCCCTTCTTTATCCCTTGCGTCCTGCTTCTGTGTTGACTGAGCCTTGATGGACCACAGCCCTAAGACCATCCCTTTTGGGGTGCAGGGGGTGGCTTTTGATGCAGCCCAGTTAAATGCCTGATTTGCTGTCCTTGCTGAAGCAAGCTCAGGGGACTTGTCCTCTTCCCTCCTCCCCCAACACTATCACCTCGCACCTCTTCTGCCTGCCTGCCCCCAAAGTAGGGACTCCAGGAACCTTAGCAGAAACTGCTAGAGGAATAAGGGGTACATATTGTGGTGTGAATGGTGCAGTACATTTATTTTATTTTACTTTCTATTTTTTGATTTAATTTTATTTTAAAGCCTCAAGTCATCAAGGGGAATGTTGCTTTAGGATATGTATGTTTGCCTAACTTAAAAGCAAATATTTTTGTTACTGATCAGAATTCCTGATTAAAAATTACTTTCTAAAGATCTCCATGTGATTTTTTTTATGATGATATTTGTTACCTAAAATGTCTATATACACTTGTGACATTTTATAACTAGGACTCTTGCGTGGTGGAACATGTTTTGATTATTTAAAAGAAAAAGCATGTCTTTCCACAGTAAACGTTAATTGATCTTGAATGAACTGTTTTGATTCAGCATTTTTTTTCATGTTTTATCTTGGGCCCTGTAAGTTTTCACTGGTGCTTTAATGTGGTCTCTGAAAATATTGTCACTATCTATATGTGCAGTGCAGCCTCCCATGTGAATGTTTGGGACAGCATGTTAGTATTACCGCTGGTGCTTATAAAAGTCTTCTTTCTGCTCCCTCTTCTTACTCACAAGACTCTTTAACAGGCCATTGTATTTTCTAGAAGTGGGAAAGGATAATGTTACTAGGGAAGCCAGAAAAAGAAAAGCAGCTAGAGCTTCTTTTAGCTGACCAGTCAACTGGATATTGACCACCTGTCTTCATGGGAAAGAAATAGATGGCAGTGAATAAGCGAGAGTCTAGTTTTCCAAGAAGCTCAATGATTTTCCCAAATCAATACAGCTCATCAAGCCTCAGAACAAAGGCTGCAGGGGAGGTGACAGTGATGGAAGTGGCTCTGTGTTCTTTTGTGTATTAAACCATAAGGCCCATGGGGAAACAAGGTTTCTTTAGCTGTAGGGTGTGTGTGTGTGTGTGTGTGTGTGTGTGTGTGTGTGTGTGTGCGTGTTTAGGGCTTCTTCTGTATATTTAGGGGGGAAATCCTTTCAGATGTGTGTGTGTGTGTGTGTATGTGTGTGCTTTTTCAATTATCTCCATAGATTGTATACCAATGATCAAACATCCTTTTGAAAGAGATAAGTACAGTCAAGTAAGAAAGACTATCGTGTTTTAAAATGCAGACTAGAACAGCATTTTCCCATTGCTTTTTGGTATTGCTTAAGGTTTCATTTTTTTGTTGTTGCTTTTATTTATGGATCGGGTTTAGATGAATCAAAAAAAAGGTCTCAGTGTTCAGATTAACCTCTGGCAAATCAAGAATCATAGCTACCCTCCCAAGAATCATAGCTACCCTCCCATAAACAAACCCCATTCCTAATGCCCTGAAAATAACACCAAACCCTAATAGGAGTGCTCAACTGTCATCTGAGAGGTTATAATTAACACAGATAGAGTGATGCCAGCGTAGTCCCGCCGCTGACAGAGAAGATCTATCTAAACCAGCAATTTTTAGCCCTTCAGTCCTTTAATCTTTAAGCTCACTGTGCTTTCATAAAGTAGTACATTAACACCAGAGCAGTGTGTCTCTGGGGTTTATGACTGGGGTGGCGGCACACTAGGGCATAAAGTGTTTCATTACACTTTCTTTTGTTAGTACTGCCCTATCTCCCAAGCTCCATTGCCATACACTATTTGTTCAGATAAAGCCCTATGTTCAGGGTGACTAATCGCAGCGCTGTGTTCCAGATGGTTTGATTACAGGATGTGGTTAAAGTGACTCTTCAAACATTCAGCCCAGCAGTAGGGCTCTTTAAAAAAACATACTGCATTTTATGGTCATGTGACAACACTTACTTTTCCTGTCCTGGTGCTCCATATATACTTGGCACAGGTAATGGGAAAGTCCCTCTGAATTTTGGCTGGCAGGTATTTTATGAGCAACCTTAGTTGTACATTTTAAATTTTCCCAAATAATTATATTTGAAGAAGGATCTGTCTGAAGGTTATAAGCGCCAAGGCTGGAACAGCGAAGCTTTTACTATACAAGATTCAGCTTTTAAAAAGTACCAGTATTGAATATCACAGAGTGATGACAGCAAACTAATGGGGGAGGGTGTCCTGAACAAAGAGATGGTGATAAATCATCCTATGTACAATAGCCACATTGTGTAAAAACATAGGGTAATATGATATCTGAAATATATGAATTTTATTCTGTCCTCATGAAATCAGCATATTGTGACATTTTGTCACTAATGTTTCACTGGAAGGAATATATATAAAAGGAAAGAAACGTGTAAACTTTTTTATTAAGGATTATGGCATGAATGGGTTACCATTTGGCATTATTCGAATGAGGTTTCTGTTTTCTGCCTGGGTGCACATCAAGTCCATCCAGATGTGGTAGTCGGAGAGAGTTCAAAAAAACTTGTGTCTGATTCCAAATTCAGCATTTGCGATGCTTGGCAAAGACTTCTGTCCCGGGGATGAGGCACTTTAAAGACTCTGAAACAGTCTTTAAACTCTAATACAAACAGAGTTATGTCGATCTACTGGGAAATCAGGCATTTGCCCCGTTCTTGAGGAAACAGCTTCACAAATACCAGAAATAATAATTCATAAACCACATTTACAACATCTTGGGAGCAAAGCCTCTCCACAGAGAATGTCTATCATGTATAAAGCTCGTGGGAGATTATGCTTATTGAAAAAGTATGGTAGTAATAAAAGGAAGTCACTGAGTAGAATTCGGTCTAGACTCTCGTCAGTGTCCGTGTAGTTAGTTCCTAGGTGTTTAATGAATTCTTACTGTTAAATAGGCATTGTGCTGCCAGGGTTTGTGGGTGCAGGCAGGCTCCTAGTTTTAAGGAGTGTCATCTAGTTGGAAGAGATGGGCATACTGTGTATACAAGCAATGAGGGCCCTGTATTATGGTAGGACAAATGGCTTCAACAGTGTTCAGACCTGGGAGGTTCTCCTTGTCATTCAGGGTCTCAGATGAAGGAGACTCTCCCTGCCAACTTCATCCTGAGGCCTTCGAGATCACAATAGCCGTTTCCATTGCAGCCAGACAGAAAGGGATGAGTGGATATTATGGGCCAGGCCTGGAAGTGGCCCACATTGATCAGTTCACTCACTTTCTTTCCATAGGACTCAGTCACATGGCTGCATCAGAGTGATAGGGAGGCTGAGAAGGAGTCTAGCTGTGGGTTCAGAAAGGGAAGGAAACATGGCTTGTAAGCTTCCATCAAGCCAAGAACGGTGTATGCAGTGCTGTGGAGACCCAGGAGACAATGGCCGTCTTTTGGTGGTGGGCATGGTATGTGCGTGTCTAGGGCAAGGATTCACAGAAGTGAGAAACTTTGCATTTGTCTCCATGTGCTGCTAATTCATTAGGAACTTTCCCTAGGGATTTGAACTAAGGCATCTTCAAGGTTTCTTTTAGGGGAATTAAAAGTGTGACATGAAAAATGGTCAAAGAAACTTGTCTAGGCTGGAGAGTAAAGGAGACAGAGAGGCTGGGTGTGGTCATGCCTGTAATCACAGCACTTTGGGAGGCTGAGGTGGGAGGATCACTTGAAGCCAGGAGTTCAAGACCAGCCTGGGCAAGATACTGAAAGCCCACCTCATTAAAAAAAAGAGAGAGAGAGAGAGAGTGAGCAGGAGGTGAGGAGAATGCCAGCATGGTCATTGTCCTTGCCTGGATGAAAGGCCGTTGAGTGGATGATGGGTGGACTGCATCTGCAGGGTATCAGGAGGTACAGCCAGGTATTCAAAGACAAATTTAGTTTAACACAAGGAAAAACTTTTTAACAAGATGTCTGGAAAATAACTAGGCAATCCTGGGTGAGTGCTGTGACATCTTTTTTTTTTTTGAGATGGAGTTTCGATCTTGTTGCCCAGGCTGTAGTGCAGTGGCTCCATCTTGGCTCATGGCAACCTCTGCCTCCCAAGCACAAGCAATTCTCTTGCCTCAGCCTTCTGAATAGCTGGGATTACAGGCACCCGCCACGACGCCTGGTTAATTTTTATATGTGTAGTAGAGATGGGACTTCACCACGTTGGCCAGGCTGGTCTTGAACTCCTGGCCTCAAGTGATCTGTTCGCCTTGGCCTCCCAAAGTGCTGGGATCACAGGCGTGAACCACCGCGCCCGGCCTGGTGAAATCTTTTATCAGTGATGAAGCTGGAGGGAAAAGGGACACACACACACACACACACACATACACACACCCTGAGAGTGTTGCACCAGCAGTGCAGTTGGCTTCCTGGTCTCGTAGCTATTGCATCCTTGGAACTTTGGCCCATGATGGTTCTCTATGCCCCTTAGTACCTTTAGGCATCTACT
Source organism: Cheracebus regulus (assembly GCA_963574635.1). Classification (NCBI taxonomy): domain Eukaryota; kingdom Metazoa; phylum Chordata; class Mammalia; order Primates; family Pitheciidae; genus Cheracebus; species Cheracebus regulus. The sequence continues at coordinate 26,259 of CAUYQU010062030.1, read as the reverse complement.
TCTATTGCCAACTTTCCGGGACTTGTATGCTCCTCATTCAGATTCCCAACGTAAGTCCCTGTTGGGCTGGCTGCCTTTGCTCCAGGTGCCCATCACTCATCCAGTCAGATGGGGGCAGGGTTAGGATCACTGGCCTAGGTGGGGGCACCATGAACATGAAATCCAGGGTCTAGCCTGATGTGATAGCATAAAGGGCCTACTCTAAAAATGCAGGTAATAGACAAAACTATACTTCTCCTTTTGCATTACGGTGTATGCCTGTATCTGTTCTGTTCTAAGCTTACAGACATTTGAAGTACAGAGTTTAGATGGAGTCCCAAGTAAAACATGGTTGATTCTATAGCACCAAATAGGTACCTAATGTGTACCCCATAGACACACACGGTGTTTGTTGGGCTTGACAGCTTCCTGGAAACCCTTTACTAAGGCCATAACAACACCGACTCAAATCATTATGAGGTCTCAGGCTTTTTTGGCTTGAGGAAGTAAGAGGCTCGGGTTATACAATAAAGACCTTGTTCTTATTAAATGTTCTGTAGGTAATAGGCCTTTGCAGGCAGCGTCTTAGACCAAGTGTTAACAATACAAAGAAGAAATCTGCGTGTAGTCAGCACACTCTCAAACCATCCATTGTACTCCTCAGCTGTATTCTTACTTTATTAGTAATAAGCCTCAGATATTTTTCAAGTATGAAATGTTTGTTACAGTGCATTAGCTTCTGAGAAAGACCAGGCCCAGTCTATGGGTGGAAAGGGAAGAATAATAAACCTGGTAGAATATTTGAATATAAAGATGAAAAGTACTTGTATTGAGTGACCCCAACACCTAGCTCACAGGCTAGATGTTTGCATAAATGTGCATGAAAAGAAACTAATCTTTCTGGAATAAATGTACACTTATTTCCAATGTATATGTGAGAAATAGAACTTTATGCCCAGATTTATAAAATTCAAATTTGCACTTTTAAAGAGCTAATTTTCATCATGGGCGTTTATGCCTTCAGTGAATATAGTCTGCTTTATATGACTGTGGGTTACAAAATGTTCAAGATTTTGAGATTTCAGCAAAATGATAAATCATTTACATGTCTTAGAACTAAAACACCACCTTTATACTTGGCCCTTCACAATGGGGTGTTGTCTAAACACAGACCTTCTTACAAAGCAACAATACACTGTGTCGTTTATATGAGAAACATTCCTTAAGACTTCATTCCAATATAGAGTGGCAGATTTGGCTGTGTAAACATGTGCCTGTATAAATTCGCATATGAATTGTAGGCAGATTTAAATACTCTGTGGCATTGTGAAGCAGCTCATACATATAAAGAAAGACACAAGCACACATATTTAATTAGCACTGCTTGATGGAGACTGTTCAAAATCTCCTTGGGAGTAAAGCATTTGTTTTGAGCATTTTAAATACGGAGTCCTTCTGGAAAAATACGGGTGACTTATTTAGGCCCTTTGAAGTTAAAAATGGACTTTTCTTTCCAGGACTTTATTCCTTCCTAACAACGGTATCACTTGTACTGCGATAAGAGGTCTGCTTGTGTGGCTTCTAGAAAAAGCAGCAGGAGCTGTGAATAATTTTACAGTGAGGAAGCTGCAACTGCGGATTTGCCTTTGTGACAGCTTCAACCTGTGGCCCCAGATAACCAGTGATTAATTGCCTGCCCTGGGTCCCTTCCTTTTTTCCGGCTGCAGGTTTCCCTTGACCGTTTTGAGACCATGGATTGCGTTGAGTGTTCTGCGTGGGCCGGCGTGCTTTGTGGAGCTGCGTGGTTGGGGGAGCACGGCACAGTCACGCAGACCGCAGCTTTCACTGCACGGCCGGGCTCGTTAGTGTGAACGAGCACGTGTCCCGCGTGCACCGCGGAGCCCAGCTGCGCGGGCGGCCCTCTCGCCCCGGACGGCCAGCGCGCCTTGGGGCCGCGTCTCTTTGCCTCCACCACGCTCGCTTCTCCCCGGACGCTGCCTCCGTGCTCCGGGCGGCCGCCTCGGCCCAGCCAATCAGACGCGAGTGCTCGCAGCGGGCGCCGGCCAATCCGCGGCCAGCGTTCGCTGGAAACGCGAAACCCTTAGGGGAAAAGCAATAACAAAAGCCTTTCACTGCAGACAAATGTTAAGTGTCTGTGCAGACTTTTCCTGTTTTTAATTTTATTACTGCAAGAATGGAGGGTTTGTTGTTTCTTTCATGTTTCCTTTCAAGCAATTTTAATTATACATTTGTGCTACATCAGGGACTCTGGAACGCAGTGATTCAGCCTATTGCATCTAAAGCTAAAATGCAGTAACCTTCTGGCAATACAGATATATTCCTGCACTGTAAATATAGCTGACATGCTAAAGAATTTTAAGCAGCTGCAAAGGTCTTTGACACCACACACAGTGCCCCAGAGAGCAGATGATGACAAAACCAGCTCAGTCTTCCCCTTCGCCTCCTCTTCCCACCCTCTCCCCTTTCCTGAAGGGATGTGCTCATAAAGAATCCTTTCCTCCAATTGTTCTTTTGCAAATTTTGACCAAATGCCTAATTACCATTGATTCGCATCGCAGTATGAAATTTTATACTCAGTGGTTTTTAAAAAATGTCCTGAGGGAATTACATTGGAATCAGCTGTGATTTGAGGCAATCCTTGCTTTGCTCCATCCTAGCCTTTCCCCTGCTAGCCTATTGCTACAATAGACTGAGTTAACACTGAGTAAGTAATTCAGCTGTTGCCTAAGTAATAGTAACATAGACCATATGGGAAACAATTTTAAAATCTCCTTTTGAGACTTTGGAAGGAACCTTTCTCCATTACTTGAGTCCCAACCACTCAAATATTTTACCTGCTGTTAAAAGGTTCCCAAGGAAATGAGTCTTACCTTGTGAGGTTTCCCTTACCATCAAGGAGCCCAGAAAAGGTTTTCTGTAAAATTCAGAATGGCAGTGGTAATGCAAGTGAGCAAACCAGCTAGAAATAGACTTTGACTAATGTCTTCGGATGCTTCCAAGAAAGAGTAGGGGTAGGTGCAGAAAACAAAGACTTAGTTAAATATTTTATTTCTTTCCCCTAATATTGTATGTATGACTCAAAATCAAGATTCTATTAAACTATGCTTTAAAGAAGCGTTTTTTTTTTTTTTTTAATTTGGCATTTGTCCTCTCAGAAATAAAGAGGATGTTATATTTTGTTTCTCTGTGACATTTGGTATACTAAGCGCACTTAAGTTTAGTAATTCACAGATGCAGTGCTAAATTAAATTGTCTGTCTGCAAAGCAGTTGGAAAAAGCAGAATGGCTTGCAGGAAACAAGTGTGTTAGTTTTGAGATTTCTTTTCTAATCCTCTGAGGCAAATGCTTACCAAAGTTGATTCCAAAGATAACCCCAAGAGCAAATCTATTGTGCACATTTATTTTCTTAAGAGGGCTATTTTAGGAGTCCTTAATATGAAACAAGACCAAACACTGAAACAGATACAGTACCAAGGCTGATTATTGTCTCACAGAACTGAGGAGGGGAGGATTAGGAAAGAGAAATCAGAGTTGATTGTCTGTTATCTGGTAAGTCCCCACTCTTCCCTCTATGCTTATTTTTATGCACCTGCATAATGTTTTCTCTTAATAAAAATCACCATCATTTTTTATTGTTGAATTGGAAACAAAACCGATTCCTTTCAGTCACCCTCTGGTTTAAGCACTGGTAACTGGCGCTAGTTTATGTTGGCTGCTTGCCAAACGAAAGCAATTATGTGTAATAATAGAAAAATTAAGAGGTGAATGTTGCTGTTTTACAGCAGGACATGGCAAAAACCATTTCCTTCTGTCAGCAGTATCCTGATTACACTCTCACACACAGTTTCACCCTTTTGTACCACATGCGCACGCGCACGAATGCACAACACACATTATTTCCTGTGGGTTTTAACTTGAGGTCACTGAAACCAGAAAGAGGAAGAATGCAAACCGCAGCTTTTGAAAGCAAATGAGAATAGAACTTTGCTGGAAAAAAAAGAAAGAAAAGAAAAGAAAAAAGAAGAAAAGAAAGAAAGAGGAAGAAAGAAGGAAAGAGTAAGTGAACTGGAAATAAGAGTAATCAGTGGTAACTATGATCCTTTTTCATCCTCTGCCTTCTGCAGGTGTCCTAGTGGTCAATGTCACCTGGAGGAACAAAACGTACGTGGGAACCCTACTGGACTGCACGAAGCACGACTGGGCCCCTCCCAGGTACAAATAGGGCCTTTTATTTCTCTCCTTCCTCCATCCTGTCTTTGCAGGGAAACTATAGAGAGAGATTCATAACACATAAAAGTGTGCCTGTAACTGAAACTAGGCAAAGGAGAAATGAGCAGTTTAGGATTGAACGCAGTAAAATGCAGATGCTAGATTTCTTTTCTGTCAGAAGATCTGTACTCCCTACCCCTTCTCTCTTGCCTTTGTTTTCATTTGTTTCTCAAAATGGGGATTTGAACTGGAGTGGAAGCTAGCTACTTGAGCTGCTTTTCTTTGTTTTTTTTTTTTTGTTTTTGTTTTTTGTTTTTTGTTTTTTTGTGAGGAAGAATATAAGCCCTCGGTAGCGTGCTCTTTTGCAGGTGTTAGAAATGGTCAGTCTTTTCCTTGACTGGGCCCAGCCCTTAAGCTACTGGAGTGTTGACTCCTCTGCTGCATTGAATACTTTGTGATGTCACCTGGCTCTTTCGGGGATGCTCATTTTCACATCCGTTACTTGCTTCCATAGGTTTTGTGAGTCACCGACAAGTGACCTGGAGATGAGAGGGGGCCGGGGCAGAGGGAAGAGAGCAAGGTCTGCTGCTGCCGCCCCGGGCTCCGAGGCCAGCTTCACGGAGTCCAGAGGGCCGCAGAACAAGAACCGAGGGGGCGCCAACGGGAAAGGGAGGCGGGGCAGCCTCAATGCCAGCGGACGAAGGACACCCCCAAATTGTGCCGCCGAGGACATCAAAGCCAGCCCTTCCTCCACCAACAAAAGGAAAAACAAGCCTCCAATGGAGCTGGACCTGAACTCCAGCTCTGAGGACAGTAAGCCTGGGAAGCGCGTCCGCACAAATTCCAGAAGCACTCCCACTACCCCTCAAGGGAAACCAGAGACTACTTTTTTGGACCAAGGCTGCTCTTCTCCAGTGTTAATCGACTGTCCCCACCCAAACTGCAACAAAAAGTACAAGCACATTAACGGCCTGAGGTACCACCAGGCTCACGCACACTTAGACCCAGAAAACAAGCTGGAGTTCGAGCCTGACAGCGAGGACAAGATCTCGGACTGCGAGGAGGCGTTGAGTAACGTGGCCCTGGAATGCAGCGAGCCAAGCACAAGTGTATCTGCTTATGACCAGGTGAAGGCACCGGCATCCCCTGGGGCTGGAAACCCGCCTGGGACCCCAAAGGGAAAGAGAGAGCTGATGAGCAATGGCCCAGGTTCCATTATTGGTGCTAAAGCTGGGAAGAATTCTGGCAAAAAGAAGGGCCTTAACAATGAGCTGCACAACCTTCCGGTCATCTCCAACATGACGGCCGCGTTAGACAGTTGCTCAGCCGCAGACGGCAGTTTGGCTGCTGAGATGCCTAAACTGGAAGCCGAGGGATTAATTGACAAGAAAAATTTAGGAGATAAAGAAAAGGGCAAGAAAGCTAACAACTGCAAAATGGACAAAAACCTCTCTAAACTGAAAAGCGCCCGGCCCATCGCCCCGGCCCCCGCCCCCACTCCCCCGCAGCTAATCGCCATACCCACCGCAACCTTTACAACCACCACTGCGGGGACAATACCCGGACTGCCCTCCCTCACAACGACTGTCGTTCAGGCTACACCAAAGAGTCCTCCGTTAAAACCCATTCAACCAAAGCCCACCATTATGGGAGAGCCCATCACCGTGAACCCAGCTCTGGTGTCACTCAAAGACAAAAAGAAAAAGGAGAAGCGAAAGCTGAAGGACAAAGAAGGGAAAGAGACGGGAAGCCCAAAAATGGACGCCAAGCTGGGGAAACTAGAGGACTCCAAGGGGGCTAGCAAAGATCTTCCTGGGCATTTTTTAAAGGATCATCTCAGCAAGAATGAAGGGCTGGCAAATGGGCTGTCAGAGTCTCAGGAGAGCCGCATGGCCAGTATCAAAGCCGAGGCCGATAAGGTTTACACTTTCACAGACAACGCGCCCAGCCCTTCCATCGGGAGCGCCTCGAGGATGGAATGCAGCACTTTGGTGAATGGGCAGGCACCAATGGCACCTCTGCATGTGTTGACCCAGAATGGGGCCGAGAGTTCAGCCGCCAAGACAAGCAGCCCGGCCTATTCGGATATATCCGACGCTGCTGACGACGGTGGTTCTGACAGCAGGTCAGAGGGGATGAGATCAAAGGCCAGTTCCCCATCAGATATTCTTTCCAGTAAGGACGGTGTTGTAAAAGGGCATTCTTCAACTACAGCACAATCATCTCAACTGAAAGAGTCCCATTCTCCCTATTACCACGGCTATGATCCTTATTATTCTCCAAGTTATATGCACCCTGGGCAGGTCGGCGCCCCTGCAGCTGGAAATGGTGGGAGCACACAGGGAATGAAGATCAAGAAGGAGTCTGAGGAAGATGCCGAAAAGAAAGACAAGGCAGAGCAGTTAGATTCTAAGAAAGTAGACCACAATTCTGCATCCTTACAGCCTCAGCACCAGTCGGTGATCACACAAAGACATCCTGCCCTGGCTCAGTCACTTTATTATGGCCAGTATGCCTATGGGCTCTATATGGACCAGAAGTCTCTGATGGCCACCAGCCCTGCCTATAGACAGCAATATGAGAAGTACTATGAGGACCAGAGGTTGGCAGAGCAGAAAATGGCCCAGACTGGGAGAGGAGACTGTGAAAGGAAAAGTGAGCTCCCCTTGAAAGAGCTGGGCAAGGAGGAAACTAAACAGAAAAACATGCCATCGGCCACAATCTCAAAAGCTCCCTCTACTCCGGAGCCTAACAAAAACCATTCTAAACTAGGGCCATCAGTGCCTAATAAAACTGAGGAGACAGGTAAATCGCAGCTTCTCTCCCATCACCAGCAGCAGCTTCAGGCCGACAGCTTCAAAGCTAAGCAGATGGAAAACCACCAGCTTATTAAGGAGGCTGTAGAAATGAAGTCTGTCATGGACTCTATGAAGCAGACAGGTGTAGACCCAACCTCGAGATTTAAACAAGTAAGATTGTGGAGCGTGGCCCCAACAGGGAGAGAGCAGTCTGAGACTTGTATTATACATGTCTGGGCTTGATCTGGTTAGACCTCTGACACAGGAAGGAAACCCACATTAGAGTTTTTTCCTCTTCTCTTGAAAATATCTTAAGATTCTCAGGAGTTACTATGTAGCTCTCAAATGTACATTATCACTATTTTCTTGTCATGTTGCATCGTAACAGGAACTGTGGACATGTGCTTTGCAGATTGTGTTCTATGCCACTAGCTCACTCTGACTCTGATGAGGTCCCTTAATTTTCTGACTTAGTCCAAGGCGAGGGCATTCCACGATGGGGCTGCTGAATTCCCTTCTAACTCTGAGATTCTGAGTCTCATCTCTAAAATATTTATTTTCCATTTTCCAATTTCTAGTCGCATCTTCTTGGAAGATAATAAAAACTGGTAAAAACTGGGTCCCTACATTCACACATCCCATTTAGTTTTTGTTTCTGTTTATAAGACTGGGTCTTGCTCTTGTTGCCCAGGCTGGAATGCAGTGGGATGATCTCAGCTCACTGCAACCTCTGCCTCTTGGATTCAACCGATTCTCCTTCCTCAGCCTCCTGAGTAGCTGGGATTACAGGTGCACGCCACCACACCCGGCTCATTTTTGTAGTTTTAGTAGAGACGGGGTTTTGCCATGTTGGTCAGGCTGGTCTTGAACTCCTGACCTCATGATCAGCCCACCTCAGCCTCCCAAAGTGATGGGATTACAGGTGTGAGCCAACCATGCTGGCCTCATTCATGTTTTTAATAGAATTTGGGGCCCAAATTTTTTTCACAGGGGGTCAGAGATGCCTAGGTTTCAGCTTTCCACTCTGTGTTAAGTACCCCAAAACCCATAGCTTAGTGCTGAACGTTTGTGAGGAGGGTGAGGAGGTTTGGGTGGCAGTCCTCAGCAGCTCTCCCAAAGCTCCCGGGGTCAGTCAGCTTGCGAACACCTGAAAATTGGTCACCATGAAACCACAAATGTGCTAGCACCTTCTGTCATGGTTCAGACATCCTAACCCACTGCAACCCGGTGAGCATTAATCCTGGTATTTCCCAGCACTGCACACCCCGAATCCCACCCTAACCCCCATGCTTAAATAATCCCTGGTGCATTAGAGCAAGAACCACCCCCGCCCCCCACCACCACTGCCACCTACACACACATATTCACTTAGACCTAACTTTGCATATTCTCTGAGAACCTGAATCCCCAGTGGGTTTATATAATGAATGGGACGGGCATCACAAAGACCATTTAGGATTCTCAGTTACCCCACTTCCAGAGGCATAAATCAGGCTGTCACTTCACAGGTCTGAATAAGAATGATACAATTTGGGGGGGTTATAGATGGGTTTGTTTTCCAATAGAGAAGCCATAATGTGTGCTATTAATTTGAAATTTTGTTTTGATTAAGATGATAGCACATAATGAGAAGTGAGCCAATGTATTAAGACTCAGCTGCAGCAGATGAGGAAAATGTGTTAGGAAACTAAGAGTTTTTCCTCGTAAGTGATGTTAATAGCTATAGCAATTACTTAAATTTACTATTATTAGCTTGAGTTAGAGTTTTTAACACTCTTTTGACCTGTGTGAGATATTAAAAGGCAAATGAAGGTGGAATTGAATATGTCTGAGGATGCTATTTAGTGTTGAGAAATAACATTAAGGGCCCAGCTCTGAATTTCAGCAGACCTGAGTTTGAAGCCCAGCTCCACGACTGGGCGGCAGCATGACCTTGATGTTGCTTGAACTTCAAATGCTTCGGTTTTGTCTTCTGCACAAGGGATCAATAGTAACACTGCTTACCTGGGACATTATTACCTTGTAAGAGAAGGAGGTAAAGCAGTTAGCGCAGTGTCTAGCACATAAATAAATGTCGACTTAGCATTAAAATTGAGAGTACTAGTGATGTCATGATCATTAACAAGTTTTCTCTAAAATTGAAATTTTAAAACAAATCTAATGTTTTTTTCTTTAAAAAAAAAAAAAATCAGGATCCAGATTCAAGAACATGGCATCATTACGTATACCAGCCCAAATATCTGGATCAGCAAAAGTCAGAAGAACTTGATAGAGAGAAGAAATTAAAAGAGGATAGTCCCAGGAAAACCCCTAATAAAGAGAGCGGTGTGCCCAGCCTTCCTGTATCATTAACGAGCATTAAAGAGGAGCCCAAAGAGGCCAAGCGTCCTGATTCTCAATCAATGGAGGAGAGCAAGCTGAAAAATGATGATCGAAAGACTCCTGTGAACTGGAAGGACTCTCGGGGAACGAGAGTGGCTGTCTCCTCACCCATGAGTCAGCATCAGTCATACATACAGTACTTGCACGCTTATCCTTACCCGCAGATGTACGACCCCAGCCATCCTGCATACCGAGCTGTTTCTCCTGTCCTCATGCACAGTTACCCTGGTACGTGTTGTCGGTTCTGACTATACTGGAGGGAAGAGGCAATGTTCAAATACTAGCTGTTAAAAACTCAAGATAAATTAGAAGCTTCAAGAGTGACATTTGTTTTGCTTGTTGTTACACTGTTTAAAGTCCCAAAGATGAAACTGATTTAATATAAGAATTCTTTTAATGAAATGTCAAGAATCTTCAGCTATAGTTTCCATAGTCTCTGATGGTCTGCTATAGCTGTTAGACTGACAGATACTTTATAGCCTATGAAAATATTCTAAGCACTTACTGTCATAATCATTATAGCTACTATTCCTTTCACTTAAGCGGACACGTAAATGTATGAGATGGCTGTAAGCTCAATTCTGTTTATAACCTCCCTTCATCAGGATGAATTAACTGGGAGAAGAAAATCGGAGAAGCTAGATACAATTTAATGATGATGTAGCCCATTCTTAATGTAACTCCCTATTTTAAGATCTCTTTGACTCTTATCCCAAATTCATGTAACCCAAATGATTTTTTTTTTTTTTTAAAGATACATCCCTTAACTTGATGTGGCATTTGTTGTTTATCTGCAGGGGCCTATCTCTCTCCAGGATTTCATTATCCTGTTTATGGGAAGATGTCAGGGAGAGAAGAGACAGAGAAAGTCAATACCAGCCCTAGCATCAACACGAAAACAACCACTGAATCTAAAGCACTGGATTTGCTCCAGCAGCATGCTAACCAATACCGCAGCAAGTCTCCTGCTGTAAGCATCCTTTTGTTGTTATTTATAAGCACTGTGTTTTGGGGGAGAAAGGGGAACAAGCTAGAGAACAGTCTTGAAATATAAATGGGTTTCAGAACCCAGCTGTGATTTCAGGATGCTGTTTTATCCTAATACATAAAGAATGGCGTGTTCAAAAGTAAGATGCTTTCACACGTGAGAGAAAACTGTTAAGGCTTGTATGGCAGTAGCAAGCTTTTCTGTTGCAAAAACCTAGTATACCTTGCTTACCCAGGAGGATGGTTGTTAAGTAGAAATTTAAATTCATAGGAACCAACTTTTGGTGCAAAATATGTTTGATAAGACATTGAGGAATTAGGTAACAGAGGAGTCTATTTATTTTATGAGTAAATCAGTCAGAGGCTAATATTTACTCTATTTTATGAGTAAAATGCGTCTATTTTGTGAGTAAGTAGTTGAGAGGCTACAAACTGTTGGCCTTTTTGGCAAATCAAGCGTTTCAAAACGTGTTTTCTTATGGGATAGCTTTTAAAAATCAGATATTTTACATGCAAATTCAGATGACCTCTTTTAATACAATAGAAAATCTGGGCCAGCTGTGGTGGCTCACATCAGGAATCCCAGCACTTTGGGAGGCCAAGGTGGGTGGATCACCTGAGGTCAGGAGTTCAAGACCATCCTGGCCAACATGGTGAAACTCTATCTCTACTAAAAATATAATAATTAGCCTGGCTTGGTGGTGAGCACCTGTAATTCCAGCTCCTTGGGAGGCTGAGGCAGGAGAATCACTTCAGCCTGGGAGGCAGAAGTTGCAATGAGCAGATATTGTGCCACTGCACACAAGCCTGGGCAACAGAGCAAGACTGTCTCAAAAAAAAAAAGACAATAGAAAATTGGGTTCAAAATCCTCTGGCAGTAGCTGATGAGAGCGAGTAGCCCCATCTAGGCAGGAAGTCCTGCTTCCCACCAATGTGCATGGATGGAAATAGAAGCTCTCCAACCTGCATCACTTATCTTTGTTGTTAGTTTGACATCTGGAGAGATTTGAGGTTTCAACTACTTGTATTGACCCTTCATATTCACATCATCTATGTCCATGGTTGGGGGTTCATCACTAGCAAAGCCAAGTGCTCGTGACATGTAATAAGGCACAAATTTGAGCCTTGCACAGTGTGAGGCTCATATGAAAGAGGAATTCATGTGATTTAGGGGTGAGAACTGTGTCTGCTGTTTTTTTGCCTTGATTCTTTGTCATGTCCCTTTAACTCTGCTGAAGTAGTACAAATATGTGTCTGTGAAAGATGGCTCTTCCCCAAAAAGGGTGAGTGCTCTAGTCCTAGAGACGGTTGTGAAGAGAGACTAAACAAAAATAGGATGGTGCTTGGCTACGAAAGAGTTTAAAGTAAATTAAAATAATAGTATCTGCATTGTGAATGGGTCCACCAGTGACTCTATGGAGAAACTAGAAAAGGTGATTTCTGAATCTTTTTCTGAGTCCTCCTTCTTAGAACAAGGATTTCTTTTAAGTGAGAAGGATACCTTTAGTTAAAGGGCGGTTAGGTTCTAAAGGTAGAAAGGCATAGGAAATAAACCATCCTTACCCCAAACTATGGTTTGGGAGGAGGGGAGCTTCTCCGTGGGAGTTCAGAAATTGAGAGATTCAAAATGTGGGTGTAGGACAGTGATTTCTTGTGCTTTACATTGGCATATAATTTTAGGGTGTGTTTTTTCAGTAGAATAAAATGTATACAGACAGGTTTAAAATTGTGAGATAGGTTCTCCCCACAAAACATAAGCATAATTAGAAAACATGACTTTATAGATAGCCCCAAAATGATTTATTTTGTAACAGTTATTTCTGGGAAGCAATTGGGTGAATTCTTAACCTGCACCTATGAACGAATATAGAGAGAAGTCCTTATTTCCATCATTTCAGGAAAACATTGGTGTCACTTGGTTTACTTTGGTTGGAACAGTTCTTTAGTGTTGGCTTCATTCCAGATGAAACTAATGCATGTCTTTTGAAATTCTCTTTGGTTTCTAAAGAATTGTATCTTTATATTTACTTTTAATCATTAACCCAATATCGTGGAAGGGACAAAGGTGGTTTAGTACTCTTCTAAGTTGATTTTCAGAGCATTAAGGGGGGGAAATTTCTCTTTTCTGTTGCAGCCAGTGGAAAAGGCTACCACTGAGCGGGAGCGGGAAGCAGAAAGGGAAAGGGATCGCCACTCCCCCTTCGGCCAGCGGCACCTGCACACGCACCACCACACCCACGTTGGCATGGGTTACCCGCTAATCCCGGGTCAATACGACCCTTTTCAAGGTCAGCAGCTCTGTCATTACTGTGTCTTTGGTCATTCTGCTTTGGAAAACAGTTATTAAATTGCATTTCACATCTTAAAATAAAAATATTGAGCTTTGAGTTCACATTAGCTCTCAGGAGGGTTTTTAACACTTATTTCCTAGTGACACAGCTAAGGCTATTCTCACATCTTTGTATTCTATTGAGACATGAAATGGCTACCACTTAATAATTGTCACCAGTTGATGTTATCTGCGGCTTACTGTTATCTTGCAGGCTGAGGGTGGTGGCCAGTGTCTGGGGCACTGAATATAACAATCAGAAGATCAGATATCTACTTCAGGGAAATTGTAGGAAAAGGGGGAGATGGTGGGAGGCTTTGGTGAAATTACTTGCTCTGATTTCTGCATGCTTTTTAAGCTGCTCTTTTCCCATGGAAATCATGGGAGTAATGTGATCAGGTTTAACACTTTTATGACCTCATTCAAGGGTTTTTCACAGCTCTTCACTGCTGTGACTTCACTAAATGGGAGAATTGGGGAAGAGAAACATTTTTAAAAAGCCATCGGATTGATATGAGGGAAGCTTCACTTTGTGGTTTACTAGTTGAACATGTGTTATTTGTCCCATCTTTGTCATTTCATAGCAGGTGGGTGGTATCACCATCTTTACAACTGGCTAGAATACCACAGATTGCATGGCTTTAAACAACAGGAGTTTATTTTCTCACAGTTCTGGAGGCTGGAAGTTCAAGATCTGGGTGCCAGCACAGCCAGCCTCTGCTGAGGCCTCTCTTCCTGGCTTGTGTTTAGCCGCTGTCTTGCTGTACACTAATAGGACCTCTTCTTTGTCCATGAGCTGGTGGGTGGGGAAGGGGCAGGGGGAGCCCTCATGTGCTTTCCTGTAAGGACACTAATCCTGTCCTATTAGGGTCCCACCCATATGACCTCATTTAACCTTAATTACCTTCTTATAGGCCCCATCTCCAAATCTAATCACATTGTGGATTTAGGGCTTCAACATATTTTAAGCAGACATAATTTAGTCTATTGCATTTGCCAAGTTGCCTCTTTCACTGCTGTGTGAATAGAAAGTAAGATAATATGTTTGAAGGTGTTTCCAAAACTGGGAAGTGATATACAAATGTGAAGGGCCATTTTTATGTATTCAAGTCTTTTTACTTAGTGTCAACTAGCAGTGTTAAAAGAGAGCTTTTCAATATCTTAAACAATTTGTATTGAGTGTGGTAAGAACTTGGAAGAGAGAGAGGTTTTATTTCTAGTCTAACACATTATATATAAAGTATATATGAGCAGAAAATAATTGTCTCTTTTAAGATAATATTATTATTGTTATTTTACTGTCTTACATTACCTCTGGGAAACGAAAATGTATCCAAATAAAAGACATAGAAGGAGACGGTAATCTTCCCTAGTTTTGCATTTGTTTACTCTCTTTTTCCCCAGGACTGTCTTCTATAGAATTTAAAAGAATTCTCTATTAGGCATCATCATGCCATTTGGAGCTATTACAGGCTCTCACTGCTACCTTCGTCTTGCTGGGTGAAAGTTAAGAGTGTTTCTAAGTTTGATTTACCGATTCTGTGTACCTTATGGGATGCATTGTGTTCAGTCGCTGGGGAAAATGTTAAAGTGATAACAATTATTATGAAAGTATTGTATTCCAGGCAAACAGCATGCGGCTTCTGTAATTCACTGTGACTTTTGATTCCTGTTGTTACCTGGCATCTATTATTTCTCCTGAGCTTCCTATTCAGGAATGCACGCAAACCATTTAGCACCATGCAGAGTCGGAGAGATGGAATGCTGTATCTCCTTTTAATAGCTGTGAAGAAAACTGCAGAGTGTTCAAGAAAGGATAGATAGCAAATAGACCAAATGGTTTGTACTGTGTCCTTGCTGCATGAAACAGTTCACGTGTGTGTTCAGGAGAGGACACTGTGCTGCCGCTGGGTCTGTGGCCCTTCTCCACTGGGCCTGTATCTACTCTTGTCCTTCTAAAGGTCACAGACACTCTACATTTTTGTCCCCATTAGGCTTGACCTCTGCTGCCCTTGTTGCCTCTCAGCAGGTGGCTGCCCAGGCATCTGCATCTGGAATGTTTCCTGGACAAAGAAGGTAAATGTCCTCTACATTTTGAATTAGTTCTAAATAGAAAACGTCTTAATGGTTGGGAGGAAGCAAATACCAGATTTTTAGACCAAAAACCTATCTCCTTGAGTTTTATATCGTTATAATGAGTGTGTTTATTATGCCAATATGAGTTGCTTCACATGCAACTTAAAATTCCATGAACCTCATTCTATGAGGGTTATGTAGATGAGTAATTAACTGATTAGTTTTTCAGACAGTTGAAATTTTCTTGGCCTATCCTTACAGCATTGCCAAAATAATTCACCATGACTCCCTTTGTTTTATTATATTTAAAGATAAAGTCGCAAATGGAGACATTTATTTTCATAATGCTAAAGGTAATGTTTGCTCTTTGATATTTTAAATTATTCCTTAAGTTTTAAGAAGGAAATGATTTAAAGGAATTAAATTATTAATATTATGAAATTAATATTTTTCACAATGTGTATCATTACTTTGTGTTAATTCACTTTCTCTGGAATTGAATTCCATATTTGAATGGATTAAAAATAAGCCTGTCAGTCTTATAGTTTTCAGGTTTGCAGTGTCAAATGTTGATAGAGGCCGGGCAAAGTGGCTCACACCTGTAGTCCCAGCTCTTTAGGAGGCTAAGGCAGGTGAATCAGCTGAGGTCAGGAGTCCCAGACCAGCCTGGCCAACATGGTGAAACCCCATGTCTACTAAAAATACAAAAATTAACTGGGCGTGGTGGCGTGCGCCTATAATTCCTGCTACTAGGGAGGCTGAGGCACGAGAATTTCTTGAACCTGGGAGGCAGAGGTTGCAGAGAGCCAAGATTGTACCATTGCACTCCAGCCTAGGTGACAGAGTGAGACTGTGTTTCAAAAAAAAAAAAAAAAAAGTTGATAGAACCCTGTGCTAAAGTTTGCTTTTCTTTTGCAGAGAATAACAAGATTGGAAATGTACATTGTCATGTGACTGGATCACATGGGGAAGCGCTTTATACAGACATCAGTTCCATGGTGTTAATTTGAAATGCCTTAATGGCAGGCAAAAACCAGTCATTTCATTTTTGTAAATTACAGATTTTATCACAGAGTAACAAATGTTGCTGTAATTAAACTTCTGTTTTATATATATATATACGTATACATATCTGTATATATACATATATATATATATTATATATATATATATTCTTTACTTTTTGTATCAGTAACCAGGCTCGCACACACAGGGTCTGCTGCCACGTCGCAAACCACTCAGTAAAGGAAATTAAAAATGTATTTGTCATGTTGAAAAGTGTTATCCAGAAAAGGCTACTTTCTTTCTTTTCCTTTTCCTTTAAAATTGTAAATAAATAATGTTATGTATCAGTGTGCCTGAACCTTGCATATCCTTCGCATATTTCCCATAAGCCCCTCAGAAAGGCTAACTGTGATGATGACACTTTGGTACAATTTAGATGTCTATTTGGTGGCTCCTGTTAAAGATGCATCAGTGTAAAATGTTCCTGTAGTCACTCTTTGTACTTGTGTATTGTGGAAAAAATACTTTTGGAAGGCATGGGGTTGCCAGTACCACAAAAACTGTGTTGTATATAATGTAAAGATTAAAATGGGGAAATAATGAGCATCTGTGAATAATGAGGTGTCATTTTTTGATAATCTTGAATGGCAAATAACCCAATAGCCTGCGTACCAGAGACATCTGTGATTGTTCTATTACTTGAATAGTCCTACAGTCTTTTTTTTTTTTTTTTTTTAATGTTTACAATTATCCAGTTTTAGAAGAGAGAGACTTTAATGCCATTGCCTGGTTACTTGTTTTATGCTGTAATCTAGTTTATTTTATGTAAAATGTATATTGAATGCTTTCCTTTTTTATACCTGCCTTAAATAATTTGGCAATCAGAATTAAAAAGGTTTTTTTTTTTTTAAAATAATAGCTTCTTGTCTGTCTCATGTTATTTTCTACCTGGCTGATAGTCATTCTAATTTTCAAAGAAGAGTTTCTTAATATTATTAATATCCAACATAAGACACAGTACATAGATACTAACTTTTCGAATAGGATACATAGGCATAACAACCAAATAGCATATTTAATTCAGTGAATGTATTCCCATTCACATGGTATTTACTCTAAAAACGGAGCATGATATCACTAGAAATTGGTAGATACAGGTTTCTGTGGTATGGAATAATACTCCAAAGATGCAAATCTTATGACATGTAGATGGCAGGGAAAATATGTAAAAAGTCATTCAGTCAGTTAGCTGTCATTACATTGATTTACTAAAATATTTTAAGCCAGATTTTAACTGCCTCTTCCCCCACTTCTTTGCTTTGAACAAACACTGAGTGCCTGCTTTATCCCAAGCACTGTACAGGGTGCTGGCATATTGCAGTAACAAATTCTTGTCTTCACAGAACTTTCATTTTTTAGTGGGTGCGATAAACATATCATAAAATATCCAAATAATATACAAAGCATGTTAGATGGCTGATAAATGCAATGAAGAGAAATGAAGCATGGGAGTGGGGCACAGTGAATGTGTGCTGGAGTTTGTAACTGTAAACAGAGTGGTCACTAAAGAGATGAGGGAGGGTCCGGGCGAGGTGGCCGACACCTGTAATCCCAGCACTTTGGGAGGCCAAGGTGGGCAGATCGCAAGGTCAAGAGATCAAGACCATCCTGGCCAACATGGTGAAACCCTGTCTCTACTAAAAATACAAAAATTAGCTGGGCATGGTGGTGCGCACCTGTAGTCCCAGCTACTCAGGAGGCTGAGGCAGGAGAATCGCTTGAACCTGGGAGGCACAGGTTGTAGTGAGTCAAGATTGCACCACTGCACTCCAGCCTGGCGATAGAGCGAGACTCCATCTCAAAAAAAAAAAAAAATGAGGAAGGGATCCATGCAGACATCTTGGGGAACAGCACGATGGTGAGGTGCAAAAGCCAGTACCATAAGCTCCAAAGTGGGAGTGTGCTTTGTATGTTTGGACTGGTTGATTTCAATGCTTCATTCCAGCTCTAAGTTTTTACTATTTTACTATAATTGCTAATGACAGTTTTACCACTCGGTGTACCAAAAAGTTCTTTAAGCTGACAGAATTCGTCTTGGTATAATTTGGTTAGATCTACCTAGAGGCCGTTGCTTCACAAATGAATAGAATTTTGCAATCAAAAAGAAATGTTTCCCTTGCTTTTGAAAGACCACCTTAAAGTGTTGCTTTTGCTGCTTGCCTGATACATCTAGTCCATGTTCTTAATAGATTTCAGTAAGAAGATATTTTTTTCTGTTAGTTTTCAGTTTTTCTTGTGAATACCTTCCAAGTTGTCATTTATAAAAATATTGTTCATGGTATTTATTCCTACACATGAGTATTTCACATATTTTTCATCATTTTTAAGCTATCAGAGCTTTTTAGTTTTTATACAACATCTGGATTATCCTTGAAGCCTTGAAGTAATTTGTCTTATACTAGTTAAGCAAGTATGTTTTCTCTGTTCAGAATATAGTTACCAAGGTATCTGGTGGTTGCCTACATGCTGATCCAGTTCTTGACCAACCACTTAACTGTCAAAGCACAGAAACAGAATTAAGATCAACTTAGTCTTCACTAGCTGAATTACTATGTTCCTGTTGGTAGCTGGGTGATACCATGGATTCCTGATGAGTTTTTGCTCTTAGTAATGTATATGGAAGCCAATCTTACCTTTCAGCTGCAAAATGACTAGATGTATGTTTATTACATACCAGGCTTTTTAAAATCACTTCTAATTAGGTGATTAAGTAAATAGGGTTGTAAATAGGTGCATTGGACCATATTTAACTCTGCTACTGTAATAAACAGGAAGCCTGATAAATACAAAGAGATATATGACCAAAAGCACATTGCAATTTGAATAGGTTCTTCCTTTAGGCTTTTACTGGAACATTATTCATGACTGGTTTAGATTAATCACTAAATGAAGTTTTGTTTCTTCCTCTTACTGTTACAATGTTGTCTTTGCTGATGACAACGTGAACTGCCAAAGGCCAGAGCTTATTTACGTTATATGTGCCATTCTCTGGCTGAGTATATAGTCAGTACCGAATGGTAAATTAAAGATTCCCAAAAGACAAGCGTACTTGGCTTCATTATATTACTATGATGAATCTGCCATTAATACGTTCTAATTGTTTTACTCTTATAGACATAAAATCAGTCCCCTTAGTGACTAATAGGGTTTATTGATTATACTAAACATTATTCATTCCAGGCCTGCTCATATCAGCTTGTCCTGAACATATGCAAAAAGCCTGCAGTGCTGACACAGTGCAAATTAACTTCATGGAGAAATGGGAATGAAGAGTTGTTTACAGCTGTGGTCCCATTGAATACAGAATATTAAAAACCAGGTAATAGGCTCCATATAGAACCATTTATTTCTAGATTAAGATCTCAGATGGCTTTTGCATGGAAACGTGCCATTGCTGTTCAGCCCAGGTCATTAACACTTGCAGAGTAGAAAGGCTGGCCTTATACATTCACACTGGCTGTGACCCTGATTTAGTGTAGTTTCAGCCCAAGGGTCTGTGAGTAACCAGAATGAATAGCTCTGATTGATGCAGGATAAAACAGCAGTTTAAATGATAATTACTGGTCATTTCATTCCTTCCCTGACTCTGAAAAAGAGGCAAGACAGGCAAAGCCATTTATTATTGTTTTTGTCACTCACCAGTCATCCATCCCCTGCTTCTTGCAGTAGCTGAGTCATAAATGTTGTTTACTTTCAGTTAACTTTAGAAAACAAAATGAAGCCCCCAGTCTGACTTAGCAGGGCCTCTGCTACCAATTCTTTTTTATTTTTCTTAACAAAATCACTCTTTAAAGCAAGGAGTTAGTTCCCAACCTTGACACTATTGGCATTTGGGCCCAGATGATTTTTTTTTTTTTTTTTTTGAGACAGAGACTTGTTCTGTTGCCCAGGCTGGAGTGCAGTGGTGCCATAGCTCACTGCAATCTCCACCTCCTGGGTTCAAGCGATTCTCCTGCCTCAGCCTTCTGAGTAGCTGGGATTACAGGCATGTGCCGCCATGCCCAGCTAATTTTTGTATTTTTAGTAGAGATGGGCTTTCTCCATGTTGGTCAGGCTGGTCTCAAACTTCTGACCTTGTGATCCGCCCGCCTTGGCCTCCCAAAGTGCTGGGATTACAGGCATGAGCCACCGTGCCCAGCCTGGGACTGGATAATTCTTTGCTGTGAACTGTTCTGTGCATTGTAGGATATTTAGCAGTTGTGACCTCTACTCTGGAGATACCAGTAGCCACCTCTCCAACAAATTGTGACAACCAACAGGTCGTATGAAATTTAGAACTCATGCCTAGCCCTTGCCCCACAGGTAGAGTGCTGAGTTCTATTGTTCTTTGTTGCTTTTGGAGATAGGAAAGCCATCGATGGTTCCTTGTAACTCCATGTAAATAGGGATGCTCATGTGACCAATGTGGATAAAATTGGCCCAGATTTCCAGCTCTTTAAAAAGAATTGGATGATCCAGACTTTCACGTAATAATTAGTAGTTCTTCTAGGTTGAAGATAAATTCAATTTAAAAACCACATCTGAGGGCTGAATTCATTTCACAGCATGTCAATTAGCAATGCTAGCCCACTAAAGGCATACATTATTTCTTCTAGAATGAAGGCTGTCAATGGAAAACCTGGAAAAATGGATACATCTTAATTGAGCTGCTGGGATTGAACTCAGATTTTCTTCACACAGGGAGAGGCATTTTTTTCATATACAGGAACAAACTTTGAGAGATTCTTACATACACTATACATTTTAGTGAAGTTTTTTTTTTTTCACTTAGACACTTGAAAATAAAATGAAACATCAAAATCTGCGATATGGAGAAAGTTAAGGTATCCAGGGTTGTCATGAGCACAAGACATGATAACACCCATGGGCAAGTGTAGGTGCAGGTCTGATCAGACTGGCCTGACCCTTGGCCAGCTGTTGTCATGCTCTTGTCAACCTGGAATGGCAAGTAGTATGATGGGACAAAACTTCTTTCCTGTGTCCATAACAGATGTGGCTAATCCTTGCAGTGTTCCTTCCACCTGAATGTGTGTGAGACCTCATAACTTCCTCAGTGCAGCTTTCCCAGTAGCCCCCTCAAAACAGACCAAAGTTGACATGCAAGATGAAGGCCTCTGCAAGAAGCTGAATTCTTAGGAACTAAATCATGACCCTATAACTTTCAAGGGTGTCACCCACACGCCCCCCCGAATTTCAGGCAAGGAGACTTAACATAGCACTGTTCTTCCTTTCAACTGTTTTCACTTAGACATTGGAAAATAAAATGAAACATGAAAATCTGCGATATGGAGAAAGTTAAGGTATCCAGGGCTGTCATGAGTACAAGACATGATAACACCCATGGACACTCTTTGACTAGATACAGTCCATCCAGTGTCATCTCGTCTGAAGGTCACCTGATTAGCCATTGCAGTTCCACATGCAATCTTCATTCCCCTTTACCATGTAATAAGAGATTCACAGATTCTGGGGATTAGGACATGGACATCTTTGGGGGCTACCACTCTGCCTGTCACACCACACAACACAAATACCTTTCTGCCTGGGGAGTATTAACACAGTGATCATAGTATAATAATTCTACTATATAATATAAACATTACAACTGGTATAATGACCATCATCAAAATTACAATATATTTACTTTGCACTTCACATGTAATAACTCATTTAACTCTCATAACCACCCAATTACTATTCCCATTTTAGAGCTGGAAAAACCGAGGCAAAGTAATTTGCCCAAGTTCACCCCACTAGGTAAGTGACAGGACCATAACTACTAAGCTATACTGCTTCAGAGAAGGGATAATACACTCCCTAAGGAATCAACAAGATTTTCCTTTGCTTAAAGTGCGTATTATTTCAGAGCGGCAAATAAGGGAAATACAGCGTGTGTCTCCAGGCTGCTCTGAAGCAAAGCCCCTGTGTGGCCTGAGCTGGAGCCGGGCATCGAACCCTTGTTACACTCCGCATTCCAGGCCTAGGATCCTGAGAGCCTAGCAGCTCCTCAGTGCACTGCTGCAGAGGTTGCTGAAAGGGTTACTTTTCTTTTTCTCATTGTCATGGTGGCCCTGGCCTTTTTTTAATACTCTACCATATGTATCTGATGACTAGAAGCTCAGACTACAAGAGTTAGGCTTCCTGGGAACTGGTGCTTGGGCAGGCTAATGGGAAGGCTGGTGCTTTTGTGGTTCTGGCAGAGATTGTCATGGGTTTTTACAAAGGGTCATTCCGTGTTCTGACAAAGGGCCTCAAATTTGTACTTTATTTTGAGATGGAGTCTCCTTCTGTCACCAGGCTGGAGTGCAGTGGCATGATCTAGGCTCAATGCAACCTCTGACTCCCTGGTTCAAGTGATTCTCCTGCCTCAGCCTCTGAGTAGCTGGGATTACAGGCATGCTCCACCACACCCGGCTAAAATTTCTCTATTTTTAGTAGATACAGGGTTTCACCATGTTGGCCAGGATGGTCTCGATTTCCTGACCTCGTGATCCACCCACCTTGGCCTCCCAAAGTGCTGGGATTATAGGTGCAAGCCACCGCACCCAGCCCAAATTTGTACTTTATCTACAAATAATGTCATTCTTACTGTCTCAGGGGACTTTTGAAAATGTTAGAAAGAAAGATGTTCAAACCTCAGCTTCAACTCTTTAAACACCCTCCCCTAACCAGATCCTTCTCCAGTGTATTTTGTGTGTGCTGAGGGACAAGGGAATATGTGAAACATACTTATTTGCAAGAGGTAAACATTTCAGTTATAATTTCTGCCACCTTATATTGAAATTGCTTCTTTATTTCAATATGGTGAGAACCTCAGAAAACGAATGCCTAGACTTTTCTTGGCCCCTGAGAAGACTTTACTCTAAATAGTATGTGTTGGGGGAAAATACAGAAATTGATTGAAAAATTCTTCCTAATAAGGGCAGCAGGGATCAGTGAATTAAGGCATCCTGGCCCCATTTAATCACTGGATCTGAAAGAGAAAGTAGTTCCAGCTCCCTCATCACTCTCCAGAGAAGATGGTCCAGCCACCCAACCTCTCCTCCTAGACCAGACTGGAATTTTCCAGGGTGGGGGAGGGGGTGGAATCCCTAGCCTAGTGGGGATGACTTTTCAGCATAACTATAGAGAGGGAGATTGTTTCTAGCAAGGCTGGTGTACAGCTGGATGTTTTCAGCTGCCTGTAACAGAAACCACGACTGAAACTGCCATCAACTATAAGGAAATGTGTTCGCTCCCCTGACGTGAAGAGCAGGGCGAGCTCCAGACATTATCCTTCATGCTGCTGACTCTGCTTCTCTGTGATACTCTTTGCTTGGTCTTCCTTGGCCTTATCTCCTGTGTTACGGCCACAGGAGTTCCAGATCTCTGTGCGGAGACATCAACGTCCACGGGAGAGAACTGTGTGTTCCTGTGTCTCTTAGGAGGGAAGAGAGCTTCCGCAGACACCTCTGCCAGGCGTCACTCCCATATCCTTGTTCAGAGCCAGGCCACGTGCTCACTCTGAAACATCACTGCAAAAGAATGGGATTGGCATGAGCTCCTCAGGCTAAGAAGGATGAGAACCCTCCTTTGAGTCATGCATGGGAGAAGAACTAGGATTCTGCTGGGGAGAAAAAGGACGGGGTCGAAAGTTTCGTTGTCCGAGGTACGAACCTTTCATTGCGGCCAGTGGGTTGAGGTAGATCCCCTAGTGTCCTCTCAGTTCTCTTGAGGGGTAAGTCTGGGATGGGTATGGGGGGAGGCAGACGTTGTTTGCCCTCCAGCAGAACTCAGACCCTCCGTTGTAACTGATTTTTCTGTAGGGAATCTGGTGATTGGGCGAATTAGACTAGTGGGCATGGGGCCGTACTGAATGCACTGTTCCGACGGGACATGAAGCGATTCAGAAACCTGCTGTCTTTCTTTTCTTTCTCTTTTATGACACAGCTAAGTAAGACTCTGTGGGTAGGAAGAAAGGTGCCACTGTCTTCTACCACTCCCTAGCAGTTCACACACACACACACACACACACACACACACACACACACACTCCCCCCTTCAGAGATTCCCCAGAACTTACAGCCTATAAGAAAACAGGGACCTACCTTTTCCCCAAAGCAAGTTCTGCACTCTGCAGAGAAAAAGAACTCAGGACCATTTTTACTGGAATGTAGATATAATTAGGAGGGGTAGATGGAGGGGAGAGGGACTGGAATGTCAGGAAGGGCAAGCGCTGAGCCCTGGTATACCAACATGGGAAAGAGAAAGGACAGATTAGGCCGCTGGCAGAGGGAGAATCTCACCATATCACGAACAAGGGAGATTCTTTTAAGAGCAAGAGAAACCAGGCTTTAGCTTAGGGTCACTGACTTAGAGTTATCAAGATTAGGAAAGAGCCTTGACTGAGTCTCAGAAAGCCGTCTCACTATTGCTAGAGAGGGAAGAAGGGGTGGTCAGCCCCTAAAAGTTCCAGTTGGCTGGGGGCAGAATTCTCCCTGCCTTTGCCCCGTCTCCACTCTCAGAGGGCAGAGCAGAACATGTCTGGTAGGGAAGATGATAAAGGACTGTCCCCATTTTCCTGCCCCTCCATCAACCTCAATTGCCCCTGATTGGGTAAATGGTGGGCAAGCAACTCACCCAGCAGATCAAGGGACTGCAAACCCTTGGGGTGGGATTAACTCCTTCGAAAGAAGGAATTTTGAACATGGGTGAGCAGGACGTGAGGCAGAATTCATTCAGGAAGTATTTCCTGACACCTGTGGGGGGTGCCTAGGGACTCAGTGTCTGGGTCCTGTGTCCTGGGGACAGGGTGCCCAGGCCCTGCCCTCTCTCACTTACAGACAGAGTGGAGAACAGGTAAATGTCTCCATAGAGCTGAGTGAAGCTGAACTCTGCAGACCTAGTGCTGGCCAAGAAGGTCTGCGTGAAGACAAGCACTCACTATGAGACTCTGCTGCGAAAGCTTATCAACCTGGGAGGCCACTGTGCCATGTTTCTGCCGCCCCCAGCCCCCACCATCCCCTCAGTGATAAGATGCTGAGAGGCAGACCATAAAAGGTGGATTTTATGAAAACAGCTTGATGACCAGACTGTCCCACAGTCAGGGCTGGCTGCCTCCGAGGAGGGCTGAAGCAGGGATGACTCATGGAGAGGCCCCAGCAGGCAGCCAGATGAGCATTTGACCCCGTGATGCTGTGGGCTGGGCCATAAAATGGGCCACTGGGGAGCCACAGATGTGCCCAGAGGTAGGGAGATGGGGTGACTCACTCCACCCCTGTCAGGCACCGGCAGGGAGCTGAGGAGTCAGCAGAGAGAGAGCCCCCCCCCAAGCTAGCCCAGTGCCTGCTAGCAGCCAGCCTCTAAATGGCTTCCAGCTTGACAGTACTCACACTGTGGCAATGTAGCTTCTGGAAGCCTATGGGACCCTGGGGACACTCCTGTGACTGACTCTAGTGGGTGAGGTGTGCTCAGGGTATGTAAGTGACCAAGCACCTTCCCGGGTCAGCTAGAGGGACTCCTTTGTCATCAGCCAGTGGTGGAAACTGATGAACTGGTATCTAACATGAATGCGCTATCCTCCTGGGAGGCTGAGACTCTCTAATGTTGTCCTGCTCAATGTAAGCAGCTCTTTAGGCCTGGAAGCCTCCCACCAAATGCCTGGCAGGGCTCCCCTGTGCTCCTGCTTTCTAGGGACACTGTGCCTTGGTCAAGGACATTTACCGTGTCAGTCACATAAATCTATTCAAACAAACGTGAGCAAAGTAGGCAGATTTCATGTAAGAGCACAGGGTTTCTTACATGAGCAGGGGTGACAACTGTGTCCATGCCTCATAGGCGCTGGCACTGGGTGGGACCTGGGAGGTTCACACAGCATGGAAGCTTCTCTCTCATACACATCTTGGCTTGTTTCATCTGCTCTTACTTCTCCTCTGCCTCATTCCTCTCTCTGCACACTGGCTCTCTCTGATTCTCCAACCACATGACCTCGCCTGACTGGCAATACTGTCATCTCTCAGCTTGAATTGCAGATTCTCAAGAGAAAGGATGGAGGTGGCAAGGCTTGGGGCCCACAGGATCGAATGAGCTTGCTGAGGGAGCAGGGGCTGGACAGTGGGGGGTGGGAACAGGTTGCTGAGCTGACTCCTCCTTTTGGCTTGTTTTGACTCTGCCCATTCCACTTTCATCTAAGCCCTTTGTCGAAGGAAAGTTTATGGTCAGGAGCAGAAGTTCATGCAAACCAGCTTCATTACAAAGAAGGTTTATTGAAAACGTATAAGAATCCATCTTGGAGAGAGATCCAAGATGGCCGATTAGCAACAGCTCAGGAATGTAGCTCCCAGTGAAAGCGCAGAGAACGAGTGGACGCCGCACTTTCTGATGAATTTTTGTTGCCCACAGACCAGGAGATTCCCGGCAGAGGAGCCACACGGG
>CAUYQU010062027.1:0-44277 GCA_963574635.1 Cheracebus regulus | reverse complement strand
AAAAAAAAAGAACCTAACTGATCTGACAGAGCTAAAAAATGCACTACAAGAATTACACAATGCAATCACAAGTATTAATGACAGAATACACCAAGCTAAGGAAAGAATCTCAGAACTCAAAGACTGACTCTCTGAAATAAGGTAATCAGACAAAATTTTTTTAAAAAAGAATATAAATGAATCAAAACCTCTGAGAAATATGGAATTATGTAAAGAAACCAGATCTGTAAATCACTGACATCCCTGAAAGAGACAAAAAGAAAGCAACAACTTGAAAAATATATTTCAGAATGCAGTCCATTAAAACTTCCCAACCTTGCTAGAGAGGTCAACAGTCAAATTCAGGAAATACAGAGAACTCCCACAAGATTTTTACACAAGAAGATCACCCCCAAGACTCATAATCATCATATTTTCCAAGGTGAAAAAGAAAGATTGTTAAAGGCAGCTAGAGAGAAAGGGTAGGTCATCTACAAAGAGAACTCCATCAGGCTAACAATGGACCTCTCAGCTGAAACCCTACAAGCCAGAAGAGATTGGGGGCCTATATTCGACATTCTTAAAGAAAAAAAAAATCTTCAATCAAGAATTTTATATCCAGCCAAGCTAAGCTTCTTCCTTCCTTATTCTTTCTCCCTGAAAGAATAAGATCCTTTTCAGATAAGGAAATGCTGAGGGAGTTCATTACTACCAGAGCAGCCTTACAAGAGATCTTGAAAGGAACACTAAATATATAAAGGAAGGACTGTTACCAGTTAATACAAAAACACACTTAAACACACAAACCAGTGACACTATAAAGCAACCACGCAAACAAGCCAGCATTATAGCCAGCTAGCAACACAATGACAGGATCAAATCCACATATATCAATACTAACCTTGAATGTAAATGAGATAAATGCCCCATTTAACAGGCACAGACTGCAAGCTGCATAAAGAAGCAAGAACCAATGGTATGCTGTCTTCAAGAGATCTATCTCACACATAGTGACACTGAGAGGCTGAAAACAAATTAGGGGAAGGCAGGGCGTGGTGGCTCAAACCTGTAATTCCAGCACTTTGGGAGGCTGAGATGGGTGAATCATGAGGTCAGGAGTTCAAGACCAGCCTGGCCAACATGATGAATCCCCATCTCTACTGAAAATACAAAAAATTAGCTGGGTGTGGTAGTGGGTGTCTGTAATCTCAGCTACTCAGGAGGCTGAGGCAGGAGAATCATTTGAACCTGGGAGGTGGAGGTTGCAGTGAGCCGAGATCAGGCCACCACACTGCAGCCCAGGTGGCAATGCAGACATCATCTCAAAAAAAAAAAAAAGAAAGAAAGAAAGAATTAGGGGGAAATGGTAGGGGAACTACCAAGAAAATGGAAATAGAAAAAAAGCAGGCTTTGCAACCCTAATTCAGACAGACTTTAAATCAACAAAGATTTTAAAAAGACAAAGAGGAGCATTACATAATAATTCATCAGGACCTAACTATCCTAAACATATATGCACCTGTGAAAAGAAAGTAAATCTTGGTGCCCAAAAATCACTAACTTAGATTTAAAAATCAAACTGGGAACTGCTTAGGGCAAAACTGCCTACCATTCTATTCAAAGTCACCTCTCTGCTCACTGAGACAAATGCTTATCTGCTTGACTCATTTGGAAAGATTATTCAGAAACTCAAAAAAAAAAAAAAATGCAACCATTTGTCTCTTATCTACCTATGACCTGGAAGGCCCCTCCCTGCCTGGAGTTGTTCTGCCTTTGCTTTGAGTTGTCCCACCTTTTAGGACTGAACCAATGTACATCTTACACATATTGATTGATGTCTCATGTTTCCCTAAAATGCATAAAACCAAGTTATGCCCTTACCACCTTGGGCACATGTCATCAGAACCTCCTGAGGCTGTGTCATGGACACGCATCCCCAATCTTGGCAAAGTAAACTGTCTAAATTAACTGAGATCTGTCTCAGATTTTTGAGGTTCACATTTTTGCAATCACAAAGAAATTCTCAGTGGAGGTACCTCTGCCTTTAACAAGTCCCCTTATTGGTGCTTGGTACCAGCATGAGCCAACCTTATGGCTCAAACAAATAGGACAATTTGCTTAGGTCTGGGAGCACGCTTCCAGAGAATCCCTGATCTTCCAAAATTTGGTCAAGACCTAAGGTTTATTTTGCTGTATGACTCCTCTTTTATTTTATTATTATTATTATTTTGAGTTTTACTTGCTTCCAACAGGGAAAGCAATATTTCCTATTTTCATGATGATGGAAGGTAGGTAACTCCTTTATGGAGTTTGAGCTTGCTCCCAGCAGGAAAGATGTGTCCTAGGTTTTTCTTTTCCTGCTTCCAGGATGGTAAAAAGCCATCTTCAGCCTGAAGATGGTAAGTAGCTGAATTGGGGTTTTGTCTTGGCTAAAGTTTATCAACCAGCTGATCTTAATTTCTCTTTACCCCATTAGAGCACTCAGGAATCATATTGTTGGCGTTTTTGTTGTTGTTTGTTCCAGTCTTTCTCCCATTAGATTTGACCAACTCTACCTGACTTGGTCAAAACCAAGTGAGAATTCCAAATTATGGGTAACAAAGCCTCTTTAATTTGGCTAAAATTCCTCAAAGCAGCAAAAGAGGAAAAAAGAACAAAACACATGCACTTGGTTTCTGTGTTTGCTTCCTGTCTTAAAAATATATATATATTCATTTACTTTTCTTCCACCCTACACTTCCTTCTGCCTTTGCCATCTACAGTACCCAAAAATCTAGAGAATTCTTCTAATGACCTGAACCCCTTTAAAGAATCCAGAACAAAGGTGCCATTCATCCCTTTTGGGGTATTCTTTTTATCTCTGTGGAGTTTCAAGAGTCCTGGGCAGATTCTTCTTAGGTCTAAATCTCCAATTCCTGTATTGCATAACCTGACTTCTTTGGCTTTGTGGGTAGCAGAGAGTACCTTGGACTGTGACAGTATTTGACCACGGTGTGTGTAATGGCAGATGAGAGCTACAAAGTAGGGGTGGGCGAACACAGTTTACAGGAAGTGGTCTTGGCTGTTACTTTTTTTTTTTTTCTCTCCTAGGAAGCTGTTTAAGGATTCTAATAGTAGTTCAGAGATGCATTCCAAGGGGTCTTCTTTATTGCTTTTTCCCCCAAAATTAATCTTGATTTGGCCTGTCTGTGCAGATTTGTGTGAGAAACTGAACTGTTGCTTTCATGGGTAAATGAGGGACTGAGTTTTCTCAGCTCTATAGAGAAAGGGCATTTTGCTCCTCCCAGCTGAAAGGCAGCCCTAAGCGACTGGGGCCTCGTGGAGGTGTCTGGGGGGTTGACCCACCACAATGTGCAGTGGCTCCACAGGGAAATCCCCAAGAAAAATTAACTTTAAGAAAAGTATCAAGGAAATGCATATAAGGGCTGATCACCCAGTGTTTTGAGCCCTCTCAGAGGTCACAGCCATCTGAAGAGAGAAATTGAGACATATAAGAGGGTGGAAATGACTCAGTGGTGACACACTGTGAAGTCCTGCCCACAAGCAGCACACATCAGTCCACCACACAAAATCACTAGGCCAAACCTCAGTTCCTCCTTTTAAGAAAAAAATGTGGAAAACAAATAATCTAAGAATAAGGAGAATGATGCCCTTTCAAGGACTCTGTAGGTTTTGTAGCACATCTTCTTGCTAGAGTTTATGTAAAATGGAAGTAATATGGTCTTTGTACACATTTACATTAAGAAAAAAGAGCCCTAAAGTCAAACTGCAAACTATAAAGTTCTTAAGTTCTCTTTTTCTCTTTTCTGCCTGCTTTAAATCTGCTGTTATTTTTCTATTAAGATAAAAACCACTGTTTGAATCCAACAGGTTCTTTTTACAAGCTGGTGAATCTGTATTTATCTCATGGCTAAAGTTCTAAAGTAAAAGCTGTAGGATCGTGTGTGTGTGTGTGTGTGTGTGTGTGTGTGTGTGTGTGTGTGTGTGTGTGTGTGTGTGTGTGTGTGTGTGTGTGTGTGTATGTATTTAAAAGGACTTTATAATTTCTATTTTATGTTTAATTGGCAATTAAATCCATTTTAATTTTCCTCTAGCACAGAAGACTTTTTCTTTCCAGCCAGGCGTGGTGGCTCACGCCTGTAATCCAAGCACTTTGGAGGCCAAGGCAGGCAGATCACCTGAGGTCGGGAGTTCAAGACCAGCCTGACCAACATGGCGAAACCCCGTCTTTTAAAAAAAAAAAAGAAAAGAAAAAGAAAAAAAAGAAAAAAGACTTGTTCTTTCCATATCTTACAATGTAAATTTTGCTATTTGATTTTTCACCTGGGTTGTTTCTTTTACTATGCCAGTTTAAGGTTATTTAGCTGACAATTGCCCAGGGTTGTGAAACAAGTCATCAAGATTTAGAAAGGCTAAGATAGGAAAAAAAATGTAGTTCTATTAGCATGCCTAATATGTCTATGTATTTATGGGTTGTGTATACAATGTTTCACTACTGAAAATATAGAAAAGAGCTCTAATTAATCAGCTTAAGAAAATAAAAATGCTTGAATCAAATATTTTATCAGGAAAAGAGAAGACTAGTCAAATGCTTTTTCCAGTTTATGTAACTTACATAAAATCTGTAATAAATAAGCTAGCTTTAAAATTATTGGTAAAGTAATATTAGAAATGTCTTAAGGACTGCCAGTATATGTTTTTGTTTGCATTTATTAATAAGCAATTTCATACTTATCCCTGTCAAATACTATAAGGTGCCAACATTTGGCATAGGAGTTACAAAACCATAAACCCAGCCCAAGAAGGAATAGTCTACTTATGTAATTTTTAATACATAAGACATTGATATCAGTTTAATAAGAATATCTACATCTTGAATTTGGTAAAATTACCATAATTTCTAATCTTGTGGCTTTAGGCAGTCTAGCCCACTGGCAGTAAGGTTTGTTTTGGGAAAGGACTATTACCATTTTTATTTCAAAGCTAAACTATAAACTGACTTCCTCCCAAAGCTAGTCTGGGCTATGCCTGGGAATGAACAAAGACAGATTGGAGGTTAGAAGTAAGATGTAGTCAGTTAGGTCACATTTTTTTCACTGTCTCAGTTATAATTTTGCAGCAGCAGTTTCATAACTTTAAATGATGACTATCACAATTTCCATAAATAATTTAGGTAAACAATTAAAATAAAACAATTAGGTAAACATAATGGGATAAATACATGTAGTCAAACTCATAATTTAGAATCTAAAGTTAAATTAAATAGATATTTCATTTGGATATTTTCCAATAAAATATATTTGTAGGAAAACGTTGGTTTTTTTTTTTTTTTAAACAAAAAAAGTGTCCTTTTTAAAAAAGTGAACTTTTTTCCCAATTCAAAGCCTATTTAAAGGTTATATATAAAACAAGGTAGAAGGAACCAGAAAATGAGATATAAAGAAAGTTATAAAAATAAAGATTTTTTTTTTTGTAAAGAAGCTTAAAGAGAAATGATTTTATATGAGAAAAGAATCTTGTATGGTGGATTTAGTCCTAGAATAAAATGACCGGTTGTTTCAGAAAGACTGATAGGACAAACCAGAAAGCCTAAACATGTCATGAACAGTCCACAGAAGTCAAATAAGAGGATTTATAAAACAAAAAAACTTTTATATGATAAAGTTGTCTATTAATTAAAAGGAAATTATAATGGTCTTTCTAAAAAAGTGGGCTTGATGTAAAAACAGCAACATTTATACACTAATCGGTTGGAACAATACAATTTTCTTAAGAAATTAATTTGCCCTTAATAAATTGTAAGAGATTTAAATTTTTTTAACCCCAAATTCAACTTTTATTACATCTCAGTATTTTCAGTTCTCTCTCCCATTTTAAAGGGTGCAAAATAGTAATGTTCTTCTTCGGCTCACATAAGTTTTTTTTCCCTTGAGTTGTTTTTTGTGGCCTGATGCTAACAATGCTTTATTAAAGGTCTAAAAAAATGTTTTCTTCTGTTCACTGCAGAATATCTTTTCTTTTGTCTTTTAGTAACTGATCTAACAGATTTTACGGTTCTTTGAAACAATTCCTATGCCATTATTATTGAGTTTTGGTTTGCTTAGGAAAAAAACTGAGATTAAAAAAAATTTTTTAATTAAGGCTATTACATCCGTGTATCTTTCTGTATGTGCTTTTAAAGTACTTGTGACATTGAGTTACAGGGCTTTTGACTCGTGGGTCTAAAAAGAACACCAAATCCTGTTAAATCTCAAACACTGACGGCAATTAAAGCTTCATCTTCTGTTAAAAGATACTAATCAAATAAACTGCATTCCTGAGACTCAGGGCCAGAAATGAAAGCTATTCACCTCCTTGAGTCCCAGGGACTATCACAGAAGAGGTGGGCATGTGAGATTGCAAGGGCTGATTTTGACAGATAAAATAATTTCAGTTTCTCTATAAATGAATCAATAACATCACAGGCATGCTGAAGTAAGACTAGCATATGGGTCTCTGTGTCAGATTAACAAGGTTTTCTTGAAGCAGTAACTGACTCTTTAGTAAAGGTTATAAAGTTTATAGAAGGCTCATGGAAGTTATATCTTATGGTCAAGATTAAAATGTTATAGATTATGTATAAAATTTAAAAAAACAAATTTAATTGGCTTCATGCTGTTTTTATCAGGGCTTATTGTTTGAAAAATTAAGTCTCCTCTCTCAAAGAATAAAGGTTTTCATCTTTTTTTTGAAATCTTGAGTTACCACATTGTTCAAATGAATGACTTATTTTTATAATAATCTGTGATATCAACTTTTAAATCTTTGTTATTTGACAAATTTTCTAAAATGAAATTATAAATGATGTCTTTTTTTGACCTAATTAATCTTTTATCATAGTAGGTTCCCTAAAGTCCAAAAGGGACATAAGTTGACTTATTTGTTTTAATAATTATACAGAAAGCATTGTCAAACATGAAAGGTGTTTGGTCTTCTTTGAGATAATTACAATCATGTTATTGTGTGCCACAGAGGTAACAAATTTCCTTGTCAACTGTGTCCTTGATTATGGCTACCCTAAAACTTTTTGTCTTCAACAGACAATTTTTGTCTTGTTTTGGTCCTCTTTAGAAGGTGATTTTATAATTAGCTATAAAACTCTAACAAATTCTCTTGAATACAAGTTTCAGACAACTTTGGAGATTGTGACATTAGAAGAAAAACTTTCAGGACTCAAGGAGAACTGAAATGTTCATGAATATCAAGCAGAACAGGAATTAACGACATGGACTGAACTAACAGAAGACTGAAGTAACCTTTTTGACTTTTTGTTTAAAACACTGATGATCCTTTTTTTTTTTTTTCCAGAGTAAAGGAAACTTTTCTTTTAAGCTATTGACAGTTTTTTAGCAATTTAGTATATGCCTATGAACAAAATTTAGAGCATAGCTGCTTCTACTTGATTTCTTCAGAATTTGGGAACTATTTGTGAGTATTCTTAACTTATGGCAATACAGGTATTTGCATAAGTGCAATAAGAATCTGTTTTCATTTGTAACAGGACACAATTGGAGAAATTGGTTATTTTACCAAGACTTTTACTGGAATGGTGTGCTTTCCTTTAAGGAATTGAACTTGACTTATGGAGCCAATAAAAGTCCCTTAGGAAACTGGCCTCACACCTTGCTTCACACCTGTGCAGGCCCCAGACCTGTGATAATTAAAGAATGTCACTTTCTGACAGGCCAAGTACCTCCAAGTTTATCTTGGGACCTTAAGAGAAAAGGATCACCCAATTCATAGGTATTTGATGATACAAATCCATGGCTGGGCTCAGCTTTTAAAAAGTCTCATCTGGGATTCCTTCTATGGAACAAAGTTCCATCAAAACCAATTTAAAAGCCTATGTAAAAAAAAAAAAAGATTCTTGCTACACTGTATACAAATAATCAGGTCAAGTATAATAAAGCAAATCAGTCCTACCATGATTTGCCTTTAGTAAAAATAGGAAACTGGAGAGAGAAAAATTATGTTTAAAAAAATATAGCATACCTGTTTTTAGAGTCTAGTCTTGCCTAATGTTTCTCAATTTTTATTATTTTCTACAGTTTGAACCAGATTCTAATTTTTCTCAGCTACAAATCTTCAAAATAATGTTTTTAATTTTTCCCCCCATTTTTCCTAATTTGGAGTCACTAAAAACTAAGCTCTGCTTTTGTAAAGCCCTACAACTGAAGCTAGACAACTTAAAGTTCAGAAGAAAATAATAACAATTTATTTACATACACAAGCCACTTTCAAACCTGCCTACTGATATAGGGACTTCAGAGTAATGTGGCCTATATCGATATTCCAGGATTGTTCTTTTGTTTGTTGCTGTTTTTCTCCCTTCCTTCCCCTATTTTCTGTTCATAGGACATGAGACTTCACAACCTGCTAAAAATGAGGTTCCCTAATAACTCAGGACCTACCCGTTTAGGAATAAATCATCCTAGCCATGAGAGATCAGACAAAACCTAAGACCAGAGACACATTTTCTTCTAAAATGCTTTCTCCAAAAGATTATTATAAAGAAAAGGGAAGAAATGTGAAGGGAATAAATCTCAGGCTCAAAAATCACTAAGCTAAAGGGAAAAGTCAAACTGGGAACTGCTTAGGGCAAAACTGCTTCCCATTCTATTCAAAATCACCCCTCTTCTCACTAAGATAAATGCATACCTGATTGCCTCATTTGGAGAGGCTAACCAGAAACTCTAAAGAATGCAATCATTTGTCTGTTATTTACCTGTGACCTGGAGTCCCCTCTCCACTTTGAGTCACCCCACCTTTACCTTGAGTTGTCTTACTTTTCAGGACTGAACCAATGTATATCTGACACATATTGATTGATATCTCATGTCTCCCTAAAATATATAAAACCAAGCTCTTCCTCTACTACCTGGGGCACATGTCATCAGGACCTCCTGAGGCTGTGTCACAGGAGTATGTCCTCAACCTTGGCAAAATAAACTTTCTAAATTAACTGAGACCTGTCTCAGATTTGTGGGGTTTACACACTCAACACAGAAGCAGGCAGATTAATAAAGCAAAATCTCAGACACCCACAAACAGACTTAAACTCCAACACATTAATACTGGGGGACTTCAACACTCCACTCCCACTATTAGACAGATCAGTAAGGCAGAAAGTTAAAGACATTCAGGACCTGAACTCAACATTCAACCAAATAGATCTGTTAGCTCTCTACACAACTTTCCACCCCAAAACAACAGAATATACATTCTTCTCATTGCCACATGGCACATACTCCAAAATCAACCACAGAATCAAACATAAAACAATCCCCAGCACAGGCAAAAGAACCAAAATCATATCAAATATACTCTTGGACCACAGCACAATAAAAATAAAAGATTAAAAGAAATCACTCAAAACCATGTTACATGTAAACCAAACAACTTTCTCCTGAATGATTTTTTGGTAAATAGCGAAACTATGGAAGAAATCAAGAACATGTTTGAAACTAATGAGAACAAATATATAACATATCAGAATCTCTGGGACACAGCTAAGGCAATTTTAAAAGAGAATTTTATAGTACTAAGTGGCCCACATCAAAAATTTAGAAAGATCTCTAATTAACAAGCTAACATCACAACTGAAAGAATTAGAAAAGTAAGACCAAACCAGCTCCAAGTTAGCAGAGGATAAGAAATAAACAAAAAAGAGCTGAACTGAAGGAAATTAGGACATAAAAAACTATCCAAGAGATTAATAAATCCAGAATTTTTTTTTAATTAATAAGATAGGCCACTAGAGCTAGACTAATAAAGGAAAGGGAGAAGATCCAATTAGAAATGACAAATAGGATGACTCCACAGAAATAAAAATAACCATCAGAAACTACTATGGACATCTCTATACATACAAAAAAATAGAAAATCTAGAAGAGATGGATACATTCCTAGACATATACACTTTCCCAAGACTGAATCAGGAACAGATTGATTGCCTGGACAGACCAATAATGACCTCCAAAATTGAATCAGTAATAAATTCTACCAACCAAAACAGGATGAGATGGATTCACAGTTCAATTCTACCAGATGTACAAAGAAGAGATAGTACCATTCCTACTGAAACTATTCCAAAAAACTGAGGAGGGACCCCTCCCTAACTCATTCTATGAGGCTCACATGATCCTAATACCAAAACTTGGCAAAAACAAAACAAGAAAAGAGAAAATTTCAGGCCAAAATCCTTGATGAACACACATGCAAAAATCCTCAACAAAATACTGGCAAACTGAATCCAGCAGAACAAAAAGCAATCAAGTAGAATTCATCTTGGGATGCAAGGTTGGTTCAACATATGCAAATTAATAAATGTGATTCATCACATAAACAGAACTAGAGACAAAAACCACATGATTATTTCAATAGATGCAGATAGGGCTTTTGATAAAGTTCAACATACCTTCATGTTAAAAACACTCAATAAACTAGGTAGTTGAAGAACATACCTCAAAATAATAAAAGCTATCTATGAAAAACCCACAGCCAATACCATATGGAATGGGGAAAAACTGGAAGCATTTCCCTTGAAAACTGTCACAAGACAAGGGTACCCTCTCTCACCACATAGTATTGTTAGTCCTAGCCAGCACAATCAGGAAAGAGGAAAAAAAATAAAGCCACACAAATAAGAAGAGAGGAAGTCAAATTATCCATCTTTGCAGACAACATGATTCTATATCTATAAATCCCCATAGTCTCAGCACATAAGCTCCTTCAGTCTCAGCACATAAGCTCCTTCACATAAGCTCCTTCAGCAGATAAACAACTTCAGCAAAGTTTAAGGATACAAAAATCAATGTGCAAAAATCACTAGCATTTGTAAATACCAACAAGAGCAAGCCAAGAGTCAAATCAGGAATGCAACCCCATTCACAAATGTCACACAAAAAATATTTAGGAATACAGCTAACCAGGGAAGTGAAAGAGCTCTGCAAGGAGAATCACATAACACTGCTCAAAGAAATCAAAGATGACACGAACAAAAGAAAGAATCAATATTGTTAAAATAGTCATACTGCCCAAAGCAATTTACTGATTCAATGCTATTCCTATCAAACTGCCACTGACCTTCACAGAACTAGAAAAAACTATTTTAAAATTCATAGGAAACCATATTAGAGCCCAAATAGCCAAAGCAATTCTAAGCAAAAAGAACAAAGCTGGCGGTATCCCATTACCTGACTTCAAACTATACTACATGGCTACAGTAACCAAAATAGCATGGTACTGGTATAAAAACAGACACATAGACCAATGGAACAGAATAGAGAGGCCAGAAATAAGGCCACACACCTATAACCATATGAGCTTCGACAAAGCTAACAAAAGCAATGGGGGAAAGGACCCCCAATTCAACAAATGGTTCTAGGATAACCGGTTAGCAATATGCAGAAGATTGAAACTGAACCCCTCTTTTACACCATATACAAAAAACAACAAGATGCATTAAAGACTTAAATGTAAAATCCCAAACTATAAAAACTCTGGAAGACAAGCTATGCAATACCATTCTAGACATAGGGACGAGCAAAGATTTCATGACAAAGATGCCAAAGACAATTGCAACAAAAGCAAAAATTTACAAATGAGATCTAATTAAACTTGAGAACTTCTGCACAACAAAAGCAACCATCAAAAGTGTAAACAGATAACCTTCAGAATGGGAGAAAATATCTGCAGACTATGCACCTGAGAAAGGCCTAATATCAGCATATATAAGAAACTTAAATTTACAAGGAAAAAAAAAGAGGTGGGCAAAAACATGAACAGATACTTTTCAAAAGAAGACATACATGTGGCCAACAAGCATAAAGCGTGTCAACAATACTGAAAATCTCAGTATCACTGATCATTAGAGAAATGCAAAAAAACCACAATGAGATACCATCTCACATCAATCAGAATAGCTATTACTAAAAAGTCAAAAAATAGATGCTGGCAAGGTTGCAGAGAAAAGAGAACACTTATACACTGTTGGTGGGAGTGTAAATTAGTCCAACCATTGTTTAAAGTGGTGTGGCAATTCCTCAAAGAGCTAAAAGCAGCACTATCATTTGACTCAGAAATCCCATTACTATGTATACACTCAAAGGAATATAAATCATACTAGCATAAAGGCACATGCACATGAATGTTCATGCAGCACCATTCACAATAGTAAATACATGGATCAACCTAAATGCTCATCAATGACAGATAAAGAAAATGTGGTATATATACACCATGGAATACTATGCAGTGATAAAAAAAAGAATGAGATCATGTCTTCTGTGGGAACATGGATGGAGCCAGAGGTCGTTATCCTTAGCAAACTAATTCAGGAACGGAAAACCAAATACTTCATGTTCTCACTTGTAAGTGGGAGCTAAGCAAGGAGAACTCATATACACAAAGAAAGGAACAACAGACATGTGGGCCTATTTGTCAGATGAGGTGGGAGGAGGGAGAAAAGCAGAAAAAAGTAACTATTGGGGATTAGGCTTAGTACCTGGGTGACAAATAATATGTACAATAAACTCCCGTGACACGAGTTTACTTTTTTCCTTTTCTGAGACAGAGTCTTGCTCTGCTGCCCAGGCTGGAGTGCAGTGGTGCAATCTCAGCTTATTGCACCCTCTGCCTCCCGAGTTCAAGGAATTCTCCTGCCTCGGCCTCCTGAGTAGCTAGGATTAAAAGCATGCACCAACATATCCAGCTAATATTTGTATTTTTTTTTTTAGTAGAGATGGGATTTCACCATGTTGGCCAGGCTGGTCTCAAACTCCTGACCTCATGATCTGCCTGCCTCAGCCTCCCAAAGTGCTAGGATTACAGGCATGAGCCACCACATCTGACCATGAGTTTACTATATAACAAACCTGAACATGTACCACTGAACTGAAAGAGAATAAAATATGTTATCAAAGAGTTAAAAATGACAGCAAAGAGGGTAATACAAGAATTAACCCAGAAAAACCAAAGATTATAGACATACAGAATACACTAGCCTGAAAACACAGCCACGCGACTCAAAAGAAGACAGCAATTCAAGACAAGCAGATAAACCTAGAAAGTCTGATGGAGAAGTTCTAATATGCATAGAGATTGGTATGAAACAAACACACAGAAGCCATAATCAGCAAAGTGACCTTGAAAGTTTCCTAGAATTGAATGACACTCTCTGTAAAGGATGTTAAACAGTCAAGGTGCTATATATTTTTTTGTTGTTTGTTTTTAATGAGGAATTGAAGCCCACATTGTAAACAGCAGAAATAATCCCAGGTAGTTTTGAAGATTAAAGAACCATTAAAAATGCTTATAATGAGATTTATAAGATATAATTTACAAATCAGAAAATTCATCCCTTTAAAGTATAATGTTAAGTAGTTTTTAGTATATTCACAGAACCATACACTTGAAAGTTCGAAGAAACCTTAAAAATTATCTTACTGTTTCCCAAAGTATGTTCTATGGAACCCTTCTAGCCCCAAAGGCTATTGTATATATAGAAATTTTCCTGGTCAAATAAATTGGTTAAACATGGCCAACCTGCATACTCTATATTTCCCTTGAAGAACCACAGAGAAAAACTAAAGTCTCTAAGAAGTTTCAGGATATCCCAATTAACCTGACAGAACCTCTTTTCATGGAACATGTACTAACAGCCCATGAAATCAGGGCTCCAGAGAAGGTGCTTCAGAAAACCCTGGTGGATTCCAATCCCCCGGCATTCCAGGTTAATAAAAGGGCACCAGAGAAGTCCTACTGGCTTGACTGATAACTCACAGCTCTTTTGAACTGTCTGATGTGAAAGCGACCATTGGGAGGTATATTTTTACTGTTTATGGCAGAGCTAAAACCAGAAACCAGATCTCCAGACTTCTAGTCCAATGTTCCCTCTAAAACATGACACAACAAAAACCAAAGCTCTGAAGCACAATGTAAATAAATTCCCAGGGCTACATTCTCTATAAGAAATCACAGAGAGATGAGGACTGCTAACTAAAGAAAGAAAGATATGCACAGATTTAAGGAGCTAGTGTGCCTTAACATTGTAAAGAAAATCTAATAGGAATCCTATATGATACAATGATAACATATAAAATTTTATAGAAAGGTTCTCAGCAAGGAGTAAGTAAAAGTGAGAAATGTTATTTGCTAAAATTAGGCTCTATATTATCCCTCAAAGGGAATTCACCCTATACCTATTAGCACTAGAAAAGTGAGCAAGAAAAAACACTTGGAACACGCACTGCATAGATATGAGAAACTAATATTTATCAGAAAAACAGGTAAAACAAGTAAAACTAAGATCATCTTTTAACCTAATATTAAGAAAAAGCCTACCCAAAAATATGTAAGCACAGACAGACACATGCAAGAACAGTAAATACAACCTTGAAAGGCAACAGAACAAAATACACATGCATTATGCACTCAATTATCGATGAGTGAAGAAGCTAAACTCCTCTATGAGAAAGGAAGATCACTGATTGGACTGAGAAACAAAATAGAGCAATTTGTTCCTTCCCAGGTCACCTGATTCCACCTGGCAGCCCCACAGAGAGTAGATCTTTTCAGTCTATGTGGCTTTTCACCATTCTGAGTTTGTATGCAGGCTCATCCCTCATGCCCTGAACATTTAAGAGTGAATTAATGTGAGAAAATTATCTTTAACTGAAAACTCCTACTGACTCTTCAGGAACCAGCCCAAACAGCCCCACTTCTGGATTGTCTTTCCCAGTTGTGGGGAGTCACACCATGGTTAAGCTTCATGATTCTCTGTTTCTGGAAGCCCTTTTTATGATTCTCAAGGGCCAGTGACCTCTGCATCTGCTATGTGTCTGCCTGCTTATGCATCTGGATTGTACCCAATGCACAGTGAGCTCTTTTGCTTCACTTTTAGAGCCACAGCCCTAAAAGCAGCCACAGCAGTGCCATCACCAATACAGCCAACAACTGAGCACTCACTCTGAGCTTTGTACTGCACACATACCTCCTGGATTATGTCCCTGAATCCTAATATCCAAACTTTGCCAGGGTACCACTGGGGTCCCCATCTCACTGAGGATGGGAGCAAGGTTTAAAAAGTGCAGGGTCTTGTCCAAGGTCACTTGACCATAGTGCAGGGGCTGGGACTCATCCAAGCAGTGGCTCCAGGGGTAAGCCCTGACCCACAGGCTTCTGCCAGGCAGAGGATAAGGCTTCAGACAGAGTAAGCCTCACAAAGTTTATTAAATGACTTAAGATTAATCATAAGCATATCATCAAGACACATCACAATGAATATTTAGTAACACCTTTAGGCCCCCAAAGACTCTTAAGTGAAACAAAGAAATCCAAGCCAAATTTCAAGGAATACAATCAAACCCTTAATTCTAGAACACTAATATCAAACTATTCTATATTATAACAAAAGTGTTATGATAAAGCATTAAAACAAATTATAAAACAAGCTAAGTTAAGGGAAACTAAAAATAAAATGAAAATTAAAAAGCAAGTTGATTTTGAAAAATCAAATATCTCTTACAAAACTAATAGATAATCCAAAAGCTTAATCATAAAATTAAGAAAACACAATAAAATAATATACTTTTACATATCTGAAACTAGTATTCAGTTATATGTTTAGAAAGTATTAAGTAGAAGTAGAAAACAAGACATAGAGGAAAAACGGCAGCTAGAAGGTAGAACCAAATTACAGCTCCCACTTTAACGAACAGAGCAGCATGTGGAGACTTGCATCATGAACTTTTGCTCCACAACGACTGCAGGAATATACCAGGAAAGCTGAGAGAATCCATAGACCCTCTGAAGGAAGCCAATTGCTTCTGCAGGACCTGGGAGACAGCCAAATACTGTAAGTGCCCACATTGTAAAAGTAGGAAAGAGGGATCCATCCACCCCCAAACATACACCTTAACTGGGGAACCCAAAGGTATAGATCACAGAAGAAGGATCTGACCTTACCTGCAACTGATTCAATTTAGAGAGCTGAGTGAAATACAGGAAACAGTGGGAAAAGCCCTGTGGGTTCTCTGGGTCCACAGGAAAGCCACTTCTGACTTATCTCACAGGGGTCTTTGAGGAGGGCTGCAGAGGAACTGG
Organism: Cheracebus regulus; assembly: GCA_963574635.1. Lineage (NCBI taxonomy): Eukaryota > Metazoa > Chordata > Mammalia > Primates > Pitheciidae > Cheracebus > Cheracebus regulus. The sequence goes on along the minus strand of CAUYQU010062027.1, from coordinate 28,155 downwards.
GAAAAGGCCACAGGAGAAGGAAACCTCCAGCTGAACTCTAACAATCCCAACCAAACACAAAGTCTCCTGGCCAGAACTCAGGGGGAGGGCGTGAAACTCGTGTGCAGACTCTTACAGGCAGGGAGGCAATAAATCTCTGCTTGCTTTCTCAGCTGGGAGGCTGATAGCCCAGGGCAAGTTCTCAGCTCTGTTTGCCCATAGCATGGAAACAAACTCAGTGCTACTGGAGAGGGCACAGTAGGAATGAGACCAGCCTTTTGGGTTGTGTGGGAGCTGGGTGAGGCCTGTAACTGCTGGCTTTCCCACACTTCCCTGACTGTGGGGAATGCTCCCGTGTGAGGCCCCCTGTAAACTGGGCTTCACAATACAGAGGGCTTGAGCCCAGACACACTGTCTCCAGTTGAGGGAAGTCGAACTATGGGAAAGCAGGAACAGAAAGAGACTTAGGTTAAAGATAAACCTTGTGGACGATTACTAGATGGTCATGCAGTCACGAGATGCATTGTGTATGATCATTGAGTTTTCTACAAAGACATGGTTTCGACTTTGCTGACTATTCCAGAAGATAAATGACTTACCCTCTGATGAGATGGTGTGACCACCTGCTCTGGTGGATTGTGTAAGTTGACCCTTCCATTGTCCTTATTCTGCAGTGTTGTAACTTGTTTTTCTACTTTAAGACTTTATGTTCCCCTTCGTATCACATAGGCACATACCTAAGAAAGGTATATAAACTGACCCTGAGCACGAATAAAGTTGTTGGTGAGGCATCGGCCTCTCAACCCTCCAGACCCTGCTTTCTGTCATTCTTTGTCTTCCACGCACCCCCCTATCCAGGTTGGAATCCTCTTGCAGGTCGAGAGCTCCTGGCAGACGTGCTCCCTTTACCTGACAACCTGCATGATGCAGCAGAGGCAGCCATAATCCTCCTGGGAACATAACTCCATTGATCCAAGAACACACCTCTATCCCCTATAGCAGCCACAGCAAGCCACACACCCAAGCAGAGTCTGAGCTCAGACACACCTACCCCTGCCACCACCTCATGGTCCCTCCCTACCCAGCCTGGTAGCTGAAGACAAAGAGCATATTCTCTTGAGAATTCTAGGGCCCCACCCACCACCTAACTTTCCCTGTACTATCACAGCTGATGCGCTCTTGAAAGTGCCAACTCCTGGCAATAGCCAACCAACACAAAACTAGTGCAGTGGCCAGTCAGCACAAAACCAGCACATTGAACAACCAAAACCAAGGACCCTCACAGAGTCCATTCCAGTCTCCTGCCACTTCCACCAGAGCAAGTGCTGTTATCCATGGCTGAGAGACCTGAAGATGGTTCACATCACAGGACACTGTAGACAACCCCCAGTACCAGCCCAGAGCCTGGCAGCCCTACTGGGTAGCTAAATCCAGAAGAGAAATAACAATTACTACAGTTCAGCTCTCAGAAAGCCACATCCCTAGGAAAAGGGGGACAGCACTACATCAAGGGAACTCCCTATGGAACAAATGAATCTGAACAGCAGCCTTGAGCCCCAGATCTTCCCTCTGACATAGCTTACCAAAGTGAGAAGGAATGCGAAAAAACAATTCTGGTAATATGACAAAACAAGATTCTTTAACATCTCTCCAGAATTACACTAGTGCACCAGCAATGGATTCAAATCAAGAAGAAATCCCTGATTTACCTGAAAGAGAATTCAAAAGGTAGATTAAGCTAGAGGCACCAGAGAAAGGTGAAGTCCAATTTAAGGAAATCAGAAAAATGATAGAAGATATGAGGGAAGAAATCTTCAGTGAAATCAATAGCATAAATAACAAACAATTACAACTTCGGGAAATACAGGATGCATGTAGAGAAATGCGAAATGTTCTGGAAAGTCTCAGCAATAGAATCAAACAAGCAGAAAAAAAGAACTACAGAGCTCAAAGACAAGGTTTTCAAATTAACCCAATTCAACAAAGACAAAGGAAAAAAATAATACCAAAAACTGAACAAAGCCTCCAAGAAGTTTGGAATTATGTTAGATGACCAAACCTAATAATTGGCATTCCTAAGAAGAGAAATCTAGAAGTTTGAAAAACATATTTGGGAGAATAATCAAGGAAAACTTCCCTGGCCTTGCTAGAGACTTAGACATCCAAATACAAGAAACTCAAAGAACACTTGGGCAATTCATCACAAAAACATCATTGCCTAAGCATATTGTTGTCAGGTTATCCAAAGTCAAGATGAAGGAAAGAATTTTAAGAGCTGTGAGGCAAAACACCAGGTAACCTATAAAGAAAAACTTATCAGGTTAACAGCAGATTTCTCAGCAGAAACACTGGAATCCACAGAAATGATTCAGGCTCTATCTTCAGCCTCCTCAAACAAAACAATTATCAGCCAGGAATTTTCTATCCAGTGAAACTAAACTTCATAAATAAAAGAAAGACACAGTCTTTTTCAGACAAACAAATGCTGAGAGAATTCACCATTACAAAGCCAGTACTACATGAACTGCCACCCCCACCCCCCCATCTCCAAAAAAAGCTCTCAATGTTGAAATAAGTCCTGGACACACATCAAAACAGAAGCTCTTTAAAGCATAAATCCCACAGGACCTATAAAACAAAAATACAACTTAAAAAAACAAGTTATACAGGTAACAAGTGGAAGCATGATAAATGGAATAGTACCTCACATACTAACATTGTGTGTAAATGGCCTAAAGGCTTCACTGAAAAGATACAGAATTGCAAAATGGATAAGAATTCACCAACTATCTGTTGCCTTCAAGAGACACATAAGGACTCACATAAACTTAAGGTAAAGGGGTGGGAAAGACATTCCATGCAAATGAACACCAACTATGAGCAGGAGTAGCTATTCTTATCTCAGGCAAAACAAGCTTTAAAGCAAAAGCAATTAAAGATAAAGAGGGACATTATATAATGATAAGAGGCCTTGTGCAACAGGAAAATATCACAATCCTAAATATATATGCACCTAACACTGGAGCTCCCAAATTTATAAAACAATGACTACTAGACCTAAGAAATGAGATAGACAGCAACACGATAATAGTGGGGGACTTCGATACTCCACTGACAGCACTAGACAGTCATTAAGACAGAAAGTCAACAAAGAAACAATGGATTTAAACTATACCTTAGAACAAATGGACTTAACATATATTTGCACAACATTCTGCCCAACAACTGCAGAGTATACATTCTATTCATCAGTGCATGGAACTTTCTCCAAGATGGACCATATGATAGGCCACAAAACAAGTCTTAATAAATTTAAGAAAATTGAAATTATATCAAGTACTCTCTCAGACCACAGTAGACTAAAATTGGAAATCAATTCCAAAAGGAATCTTCAAAACCATTCAAATACATGGAAATTCAATAACCTGCTTCTGAATGATCATTGGGTCAACAATGAAATCAAGGTGGAAATTAAAAAAATATTTGAACTGAATAACAGTGACACAACCTATCCAAACCTCTGGGAGACAGCAAAGATGGTGCTAAGAGGAAAGTCCATACCCTTAAATGCCTACATTAAAAAGTCTGAAAAAGCACAAATAGACAATCTAAGGTCACACCTCAAGAAACTAGTGAAACAAGAACAAACCAAACCCAAACCCAGCAGAAAAAAAAGAAATAACGAAGATCAGAGCAGAACTAAATGAAATTGAAAGAAAACAAATACAAAAGATATATGAAACAAAAAGTTGGTTCTTTGAAAAGATAAAATTGATAGACCATTAGCAAGATTAAACAAGAAAAGAAGGGAGAAGATCCAAATAAGTTCAATTAGAAACGAAACAGGAGATATTACAACCGACACCACAGAAATACAAAAGATCATTCAAGGTTACTATGAACTTTTATGCACATAAACTAGAAAACTAGAGAAGATGGATAAATTCCTGGAAAGATAAAATCTTCTTAGCTTAAATCAGGAAGAATTAGAAATCCTGAACAGATCAATAACAAGCAGTGAGATTGAAATAACAAAAAAATTACCAACACACAAAAAAAGGTCAGGACTAGATGGATTCACAGATGAATTCTATCAGACATTCAAAGAAGAATTGGTACCAATCCTATTGATGCTATTCCACCAAACAGAGAAAAAGTGAATCCTCCCTAAATCATTCTAGGAAGTCAGCATCACCATAATACCAAAGGAAAGGACCTAACAAAAAAAACTACAGACAAATAATACCTAATGAATATGGATGAAGAATCCTTAAAAAAAAAAAAAAAAAAAAAGGCTAGCTAACGGAATCCAAGAGCATATCAGAAAGATAATCCACCATCAAGTAGGTTTCATACCAGAGATGCAGAGATGCTTTAACATATGCAAGTCAATAAATGTGATACACTACATAGAAAGAATTGAAAACAAAAGTCACATAATCATCTCAATAGACACAGAAAAAGCATTTGACAAAATTCAGCATTGTGTTACAATTAAAACCTTCATCAAAATCAGCATACAAGGGATACACCTCAAAGTAATAAAAGCCATCTATGACAAACCCACAGCCAACATAATACTGAATAGGGAAAAGTTGAAAGCATTCCCTCTGAGAATTGGAACAAGTAAGAATGCTCACTCTCATCACTTCTATTCAACATAGTATTGGAAGTCCTAGCCAGAGCAATGAGACAAGAGGAAGAAATAAATGGCATCCAAATCAATAAAGAGGAAGTCAAACTGCTGCTGTTTGCTGATAAGATTGCATACCCGGAAAATCCTAAAGACTTAGCCAAAAAACTAGAACTGATAAATGAATTCAGCAAAGTTTCAGAATATAAAATTAATGTATACAAATCAGTAGCTCTGATACACCAACAGCAACCAAGTTGGGAATCAAATCAAGAACTCCATCTCTTTTACAAGAGCTGGGGGGAAAAAAAAAAACTTAGGAATATACCTAACCAAGGAGGTGAAAGACCCCTACAAGGAAAACTACAAAACATTGCCGAAGGAAATCATAAATGACACGAACAAATGGAAACACATCCCATACTCACGGTTCCTTAAATAACTAAAAGTAGAGCTACCATTTGATCCATTTATCTACCCCAAGGAAAAGAAGTCATTATATGAAAAAGATAGTTGCACAAGCATGTTTATAGCAACACAATTTGCAATTGCAAAAACATGGAACCAGTCGAAATGTCTATCAATCAATGAGTGGATAAAGAAACTGTGGTGTGTGTGTGTGTGTGTGTGTGTGTGTGTGTGTGTATGTATGTATATGTATGTATGTGTATATATATATAATGGAATACTACTCAGCCATAAAAAGGAATGAATTAACGGCACTCGTAGCAACCTGGATGGGATTGGAAACTATTATTATAAGTTACTCAGGAATGAAAAACTAAACATTGTATGCTCTCGCTCATAAGTGTTATCTAAGCTATGAGAGTGCAGAGGCATAAGAATGATACAGCAGACTTTGGAATTTGGGGGGAAAGTGGCGAAAGGGGTGAGGGATAATATACTACAAATTGGGTTAGGTGTATACTGCTCGGGTGATGAGTGCACCAAAATGTCACAAATCACCACGAAAGAACTTACTCATGTAACGAAATATCACTGGTTCCCCCAAAACCTATAGAAATTTTAAAAATATTTAAGAATAGCAATTTAAAATGTAGTAGAAAACTACAATATAAAACTAAAATGAATATGAGTAAATATACATTAACATTATAAAAGAAATAAGGAAAGTTACTAAACAATTTCAAAAGGGTATTTAATAGCAATAAGTCACAGAATTATTTCAAATGTTTAATGGCAGTTTCATTATTTTATGTGATTTCCTTCTCCAAAATGTATAAAAGATATGCCTTTAACCAAATCATTCAAAATAAGTTTATTTCTAAAACTAATAAGCCCTCATATTTATATTTACATTTAAATATGTATATCTGTTATTTGTTAATATGTTACATATTTATAGGTGTATATCTGTTATTTACTAGTAAGTTACATATTCGAGTTATATATTTTAACATTGTTATGGAATGAATGTTTGCATTTCACAAAATTGGTGTGTGAAATAATCCTCACTGCAATTATATTAGGTGGAGGAGCTTTGAGAGTAATTAAGGCATGAGAGTGGAGCCCTCATGTATGGGATTTGTGCTCTTACAAGAGCTCTCTGAGAGCTTTCTAGTCCGCTTTCCGCCATGTTAAGACACAGGGAGAAGCCATCATCTATGAACCAGGAAGTGGTCCTCACTAGACACCCAGTCTTCTGGCACCTTGATCTTATATTTGCCAGCCTCCAGAACTATGAGAAATAAATGTTTGTTGTTTAAGCCACCCAATCTATGGTACTTTGTTATAACAGCTCAAGCTAGGACACACACACACACACACACCATATATATATATAGCCACACACACATAACATATATATATATATATATAGCCGTGGGATGTACTGGGAAAAAACTGGATCAAGAAAGAAAGCCTAAATTCTAGGTCTTCCTTAATCCTTAACTACGTACACTTTTACAAAGTACTTACCTTATCCAGACCCCTGTTTGCCATATACAAGGACAGATGCATGCATGCAAAAAAAAAAAAAAATTTACAAAGCCTAAATGAGAGAAAAAGTGACATGACTCAATGAAGAAATGTCCTCAATAACTAAATAAGAAATATTATAGACATAGTATCGATTTAAATTTCCCCATAATATACATAATTGCCTGAGCAATGGAGAGTTGCACATATATGAGAGAACAAGGAGAGGCAATGATGTATTTGTTCTACTTAAGACATACGTGGGGTCTTTAAAATGGCCATAGAAAATGTATATTATAATAAAACTATATATGAATTTCAAAGTTTTTTTTTTTGCACCAAAGTAAACTCACACTTGTTATAACAGGATCTAGTTTGAGGTACTAAAAAGAATAAGACATCAGTTTGAAAAGAGCCCCTAGGCTGGGCATGGTGGCTCACGCCTGTAATCCAAGCACTTTGGAGGCCAAGGCAGGTGGATCACCTGAGGTCAGGAGTTCAAGACCAGCCTGACCAACATGGTGAAACCACGTCTTTAAAAAAAAAAAAAAAAAAGAAAGAAAGAAAAGAGCCCCTATCAGAGCAACATGAATTCTGCTAAAATGGAAACAAGAACAAACATTGAACTTATGGGGAAGCTTGGGCAAAAGAATGGTGAAATCAGTGATGCTTTACAGAAAGTTTATGGGGACAATGCCCCAAGTAAATCAGCAGGTGGTAAATGGATAACTAATTTTAAGAAGGCCCAAGATAATGTTAAAGATGAAGACTGCAGCAGCAGGCCATCCACATAAATACGCAAGAAAAAAATTAATCTTGCTTGTGCCCTAATTGATGAGGATGAATTGTTAACAGCAGAAACATCATGATGAACACATCAGTTGGTTCAGCTTACACAATTCTCACTGAAAAATTAAAGTTGAGCAACTTTCCCCTCAGTGGGCACCAAAACCACTGCATCCGGATCCACTGCAGACAAGAGCAGAGCTTTCAATGGAAATGTTAAACAAGTAGATCAAGATCCTGAGCATGTCTTTGAAGAACTGTAATAGGAGATGAAACACGGCTTTACCAGTACAACCCTGAAGACAAAGCACAATCTAGGCAGCAACTACCAAGAGGCAGAAGGGATCCAGTTAAAGCAAAATCAGACCAGCCAAAAGCAAAGGTCATGGCCAGTTTTTTGGAATGCTTAAGGCATTTTGCTTGCTGATTTTCTGGAAGGACAAAGAATGATAACAACTGCTTACTTATTAAATCATTTTAAGAAACTTGGCCAAAGGTTTAGCAGAAAAATGCCTTCATGATGAAAAACCCTCAACAGATTAGGCATCCAAATAATATACCTAAAAATAATAAGAACCATCTATGAAAAACCCACAGCACCCACAGCCAACATAGTTCTAAATGGGGAAAAGCTAGAACTATTCCCTTTGAGAACTGGAATAAGGCAAAACAAAACAAAACAAAAAAAACCACTCTCACCACTCCTATTCAACAGAGTACTGGCAGTCCTAGCCAGTTCTTCACATTGGAGAATACTTCCAAAAGTGGCCCCTAAAGTGGGGCTGGTCTCTCTAGGGTTCTTACCCCTTCTGAAACTTATTTAATAATCTTTTGATGTTATGTTATTAGCACTCTGGTGCCTTCAAGCATTACATTTTTAACATTGTAGCCTATGTTTGTCATTTGTGCTCACTTTAGGGTTATTTGTAAATAACTAATATGCTTTGACTAATTTGGGGTTGAATAATGAAGGAAAGAATAATCACTTGCTTATTGGACAGTAGTTTTATTTATTTACGATAATAATAATAAACATTATTGTGGGGAAAAAAAAGAAATAGAAGGCATCCAAGTAGCAAAAGAATAAGGCAAACCATCTCTTTGTTGATAATATGATTTATACTTAGATTATGCTAAAGACTGCCATAAGGCTACTAGAACTGGTAAATGATTTTAGCAAGGTTTCAGGATATAAAAATCAATGTACAAGAATCAGTAGCATTTCTATATACCAATACATCAAGGCTGAGAGTCAAATCAAGACACTAAGAAACTGAAATCCCTAGGAATACAGCTAACCAAAGAGGTGAATGATTTCTACAAGGAGAACTACAAAACACTGCTGAAAGAAATCAGAGATGATGCAAATAAATGGAAATACATGACATATTCCTAGATTGAAAATCAGTATCATTAAAATGGCCATAGTACGCAAAGAAATGTACATACTCAACACTATTCCTAAGAAACTACAAAAAAACTTCTAAAATTCATGTGCATATTAGGCTGTTATCACATTGCTATAAAGAAATACCTGAATATGGGTAATTTATAAAGAAAAAAGGTTTAATTGATTCACAGTTCTGCAGGCTGTACAGGGAGTATGACAGTATCCGTTTCTGGGGAGGCCTTTGGGAGCATCTACTTATATCGGAAGGCAAAGCAGGCACAGGCATCTTAAATGGCAGGGCAGGACAAAGAAAAAGTTGGGGGAGGTGCTACACAGTGATAAACCACCCCCACAATCTAGTCACCTCCCACCAGGCCCCACCTCCAACACCGGAGATGATAACTGGACATGAGATTTGGTGGGAACACAGATCCAAACCATATAAATATGGAACAACAGCAACAAAAAGCCTGAATAGCCAATCCCATCCTAGGCAAAAAGAATAAAGCCTGAGGAATTACACTACCCAACTTCAGACTATAAGGTTACAGTAAACGAAACAGTGTGGTACTTGTACAAAAACAGATGCATAAACCAATGGAACAGAATAGAAAACTCAGAAATAAAGCCACACACCTGTAAAAGTCTGTTCTACAGTTCCGCTGGCAAGATGGCCAAATAGGAACAGCTCTGGTTTGCAGCTCCCACAGAGATCGATGCAGAAGGTGGGTGATTTCTGCATTTCCAACTGAGGTATCCAGTTCATCTCACTGGGACGGGTTGGAGAGTGGGTGTAGCCCACAGAGGGTGAGCTGAAGCAGGGTGGGGCATTGCCTCACCCGGGAAGTGCAAGGGGTCAGGGGATCTCATTCCCCTAGTCAAGCGAAGCCTTGAGAGACTGTACTGGGAAGAAAAGTGCATTTCCGCCCAGATACAGTGCTTTTCCCAAAGTCTTCACAACCAGCAGACAAGGAGATTCCCTCCAGTGCCTACACCACCAGGGCCCTGGATTTCAAGCACAAAACTGGGGGACTGTTTAGGCAGACACCAAGCTAGTGGCAGGATTTTTTTTTATATATACCCCAGTGGCACCTGAAATGCCAGCAAGACAGAACCACTCACTCCCCTGGAAAGGGAGCTGAAGCTAGGGAGCCAAGTGGTCTGGCTCAGTGGGTCTGACCCCCATGGAGCCCAGCAAGCTAAGATCCACTGGCTTGAAATTCTCACTACCAGCACAGCAGTCTGAGATCAAGCTGGGACACTCAAGCTTGGTGGGGAGAGGGGCATCTGCCATTGTTGAGGCTTGAGTAGGTGGTTTTACCCTCACAGTGTAAACAAAGCTGCCAGGAAGTTTGAACTGGGCAGACCCCACTGCAGTTCAGCAAGACCACTGCAATCACACTGTCTTTCTAGATTCCTCCTATCTGGGCAGGGCTTCTCTAAAAAAGAAAAAAAATATAGCAGCCCTAGTCAGAGACTTATAGATAAAACCCCCATCTTCCAGGGACAGAACACCTAAGAGAAGGGGTGGCTGTGGGCGCAGCTTCAGCAGACTTAAACATCCTTGCCTGACAGCTCTGAAGAAAGCAGCAGGTCTCCCAGCATAACGTTCAAGCTCTGATAAGGGACAGGCTGCCTCCTCAAGTGGGTCCCTGACACCCATGTATCCTGACTGGGAGACACCTCCCAGTAGGGGCCAACAGACACCTTATACAGGAGAGCTCTGGCTGGCATCTGCTGGGTATATCTCTGGAACAAAGCTTCCAGAGGAAGAAGCAGGCAGCAATCTTTGCTGTTCTGCAGCCTCCACTGGTGATACCCAGGCAAACAGGGTCTGGAGTAAATCTCCAGCAAACCCCAAAACCTACAGCAGAGGGGCCTGTCAGAAGAAAAACTAACAAAGGAATAATATCAACATCAACAAAAAGGACATCCACTCAGAGACCCATCTGAAGGTCCCCAAAAACAAAGACCAAAGGTGGATAAATCCACAAAGATGAGAAACCAGCACAAAAATGCTGGAAATTCCAAAAACCAGAACGCTTCTTCTCCTCTAAAAGATCACAACTCATCGCCAGCAAGGGAACAAAACTGGAGGGAGAATGAACTGATGAATTGACAGAAGAAGACTTCAGAAGGTGGGTAATAACAAACTCCTCTGTGCTAAAGGAGCATGTTCTAACCCAATACAAGGAAGCTAAGAACCTTGAAAAATGGTTAGACAAATTGCTAACTAGAGTAACCAGTTTAGAGAACATAAATGACCTGAGGAGCTGAAAAACACAGCATGCGAATTTCGTGAAGCGCACGCAAGTATCAATAGCTGAATTGATCAAGCAGAAGAAAGGATATTAGAGATTGAAGATCAACTCAATGAAATAAAGTCAGAAGACAAGATTAGAGGACAAAGAGTGAAAAGAAAGAAACAAGGCCTCCAAGAAATATGGGACTATGTGAAAAGACCAAATCTACATTTGATTGGTATACCTGAAAGTGACAGGGAGAATAGAACCACGTTGGAAAACACTCTTCAGGTTATTATCCAGGAGAAATTCCCCAGCCTAGCAAGGCAGGCCAACATTCAAATTCAGGAAACACAGAGAACATCACAAAGATATTCCTCAAGAAGGCAAACCCCAAGACACATAATCATCAGATTCATGAAAGAAAAAATGCTAAAGGCAGCCACAGAGCAAGGTCAGGTTACCTACAAAGGGAAGCCTATCAGACTAATAGTGGATCCTCAGCGAAGCCTGCAAGAGAGAAGAGAGTGCAGGCCACTATTCAACATTTTTAAATAAAAGAATTTTCAACACAGAATTTCATATCCAGCCAAACTAAGCTTCATAAATGAAGGAGAAATAAAATCCTTTACAGACAAATGCTTAAAGACTTTATTACCACCAGGCCAGCCTTACAAGAGCTCCTGAAGGAAGCACTAAACATGGAAAGGAACAACCGGTATCAGCCACTGCAAAAACATACCAAATTGTAAAGACCATCAAGGTTATAAAGAAATCGCATCAACTAATGGGCAAAATAACCATCTAGCATCATTGGGACAGGATCAAATTCACACATAACAATATTAACCTTAAATGTAAACCAGCTAAATGTTCCAATTAAAAGACACAGACTGGCAAGTTGGAAAAAGAGTTAAGACCCATTGGTGTGCTATATTCAGGAGACCCATCTTACGTGCAAAGACACACATAGGCTCAAAATAAAGGGATGGAGGAATATTTACCAAGCAAATGGAAAACAAAAAAAGCAGGGGTTGCAATCCTAGTCTCTGATAAAACAGACTTTAAACTAACAAAGATCAAAAGAGACAAAGATGAGCATTACATAATGGTAAAGGGATCAATGCAACAAGAAGAGCTACCCTAAATATATATGCACACAATACAGGAGCACCCAGATTCATAAAGCAAGCTCTGAGAGACCTACAAAGATACTTAGACTCCTACACTATAAAACTGGGAGACTTTAACACCCCACTGTCAATATTAGACAGATCAACAAGACAGAAAATTAATAAGAATATCCAGGACTTGAACTCAGCTCTGGACCAAGTGGACCTAACAGACATCTACAGAACTCTCCACCCCAAATCAACAGAATATACATTCTTCTCAGTACCACATCACACTTATTCTAAAACTGACCACATAATTGGAAGTAAAACATTCCTAAGGAAAGGCAAAATAAAGGAAATCATAACAGTCTCAGACCATACTGCAATCAAATTAGAACTCAGGATTAAGAAACACTCAAAACCATACAACTACATGGAAACTGAACAACCTGCTGCTGAATGACTACTGGGTAAATAAAAAAATTAAGGCAGACATAAAGATGTTCTTTGAAACCAATGAGAACAAAGACACAATGTACCAGAATCAATGGGACACATTTAAAGCAGTGTGTAGAGGAAAATTAATAGCACTAAGTGCCCACAAGAGAAAAAAGACCTAAAATCAACACCCTACATCACAATTAAAAGAACTAGAGAAGCAAGGGCAAACAAATTCAAAAGCTAGCAGAAGACAAGAAATAACTAAGATCAGAGCAGAACTGAAGGCTGTAGAGACACGGAAAAACCCTTCAAAAAAAAAAAAATCAATGAATCCAGGTGCTGGTTTTTTGAAAAGATCAACAAAATAGATAGACCACTAGCCAGACTAATAAAGAAGAAAAGAGAGAACAATCAAATAAATGCAATATAAAATGATAAAGGAGATATCACCACCTAGCTCACAGAAATACTATCACCAGAGAATACTATAAACACCTCTATGCAAATAAACTAGAAAAATTAGAAGAAATAGATAAATTCCTGGACATATACACCCTCCCAAGACTGATCCAGGAGAAACTGAATCCCTGAATAGACCAATAACAAGTTCTGAGATTCAGGCAGCAATTAAGAGCCTACCAACCAAAAATAGTCTAGAACCAGAGAGATTCCCAGCCAAATTCTACTAGATGTACAAAGAGGAGCTGGTACCATTCCTCCTGAAACTATTCCAAATAATAGAAAAAGAGGGAATCCTCCCTAATTCATTTTATGAGGCCAGCATCATCCTGATACCAAAACCTGGCAGAGATACAACATAAAAAGAAACTTTCAGGCCAATATCCCTGATAAACACTGATGCGAAAATCTTCAATAAAATACTGGCAAACTGAATCCAGCAGTACATCAAAAAGCTTATCCACCACGATCAAGTCAGCTTCATCCCTGGGATGCAAGGCTGGTTCAACATATGCAAATCAATAAACGTAATCCACTACATAAACAGAACCGATGACAAAAAACACATGATTATCTCAACAAATGCAGAAAAGGCCTTTGACAAAATTTGACAGCCCTTCATGTTAAAAACTTTCGATAAATTAGGTAACAATGGCACATATCTCAAAATAATAAGAGCTATTTATGACAAATTCACAGCCAATATCATACTGAATGGGCAAAAACTGGAAGCATACTCTTTGAAAATTGGCACAAGAGTGCCCTCTCTCACCACTCCTATTCAATGTAGTATTGGAAGTTCTGGCTAGGCCAATCAGGCAACATAAGGAAATAAAGGGTATTCAATTAGGAAAGGAGAAAGTCAAATTGTCTCCGTTTGCAGATGACATGATTGTATATTTAGAAAACCCTATCATCTCAACCCAAAATCTTAAGCTGATAAGCAACTTCAGCAAAGTCTCAGGATACAAAATGAGTGTGCAAAAATGACAAGCATTCCTATACACCAATAACAGACAAAGCAAAATCATGAGTGAACGCCTGTAAGTGAACTTATAAGGGATGTAAAGGACTTCTTCAAGGAGAACTACAAACCACCGCTCAAGGAAATAAGAGAGGATACAAACAAATGGAAAAACATTCCATGCTCATGAATAGGAAGAATCATTATCGTGAAAATAGCCTTACTGCCAAAGTAATTTCTAGATTCAATGCTATCCCCGTCAAGCTACCATTGACTTTCTTGACAGAATTGGAAAAATCTACTTTAAATTTCATATGGAGCCAAAGAAAAGCCTGCATAGCCAAGACAATCTTAAGCAAAAAGAACAAAGCTGGAGGCATCACACTACCTGGCTTCAAACTGTATTATAAGGCTACAGTGACAAAAACAGACAGCATGGTACTGGTACCAAAACTGTTCTGGAACAGAACAGAGGCCTCAGAAATAACACCACACATCTACAACCATCTGTTCTTTGACAAACCTGACAAAAACAAGTAATAAGGATTCCCTATTTAATAAATGGTGTTGGGAAAACTGCCTAGCCATATGCAGAAAGCTAAAACTGGATCCCTTCCTTACACGTCATACAAAAATTAACTCAAGATGGATTAAACACTTTTAAGACCCAAAACCACAACACCCCTGGAAGAAAACTTTGGCAATACCATTCAGGACATAGGCATGGGGCAAGGACTTCATGACTAAAACACCAAAAGCAATGGCAACAAAAGCCAAAATTGACAATGGGATCTAATTAAACTAAAGAGCTTCTACACAGCAAAATAATCTATCATTAGAGTAAACAGGCAAACTACAGAATGGGAGAAAATTCTTGCAATCTATCCATCTGATAAAGGGAGAACAGCTAGAATCTACAAAGAACTTAAACAAATTTGCAAGAAAAAAATTTGCCATAAAAAAGTGGGCAAAGGATATGAACAGACACTTCTCAAAAATGAAGATTTATGTAGCCAACAAACATGAAAAAAAGCTCATCATCACTGGTCATTAGAGAAATGCAAATTAAACCGCATTGAGATGCCATCTCAAGCCAGTTAGAATGGCAATCATTAAAATAATCAGGAGACAGTAGATGTTAGAAAGGATGTGGAAAAATAGGAATGCTTTTACACTGTTAAAGGGAGTGTAAATTAGTTCAACCACTGTGAAAGACAGTGTGGCGATTCCTCAAGGATCTAGAACTAGAAATACTATTTGAGTCAACAATTCCATTACTGGATATACACCCAAAGTATTATAAATCATTCTATTATAAAGACACATGCACACGTATGTTTACTGCAGCACTGTTCACAATAGCAAAGACTTGGAACCAACCCAAATGCCCATTAAGGATAGACTGGACAAAGAAAGTGTGGCACATATACACCATGTAATACTATGCAGCAACAAAAAAGGATGAGTTCACGTTCTTTGCAGGGACATGGATGAAGCTGGAAACTATCATTCTTAGCAAACTGACACAAGAACAAAAAACCAAACACCGCATGTTCTCACTCATAAGTAGGTGTTGAACAATGAGAACATATGTACACAGGGAGGGGAAGAAAATCACATACGAGGGCCTGTCAGAGGTGGGGGGCTAGGGGAGGGATAGCATTAAGAAAAATGCCTAATGTAGATGACAGGGGGATGGATGCAGCTAACCACCATGTCACATGTATACCTATGTAACAAACCTATACATTCTGCACATGTACTCCAGAACTTAAAGTATAATTTTGTAAAAGCTTATCATCACTGGCCATTAGAAAAATGCAAATTAAAACCACAATGAGATACCATCTCAAGCCAGTTAGAATAGTGATCATTAAAAGTCAGGAGACAACAGATGCTAAAGAGGACATGGAGAAATAGGAATACTTTTACACTGTTGGTGGGAGTGTAAATTAGTTCAACTATTATGGAAGACAGTGTGGTGATTCCTGAAGGATCTAGAACTAGAAATACCATTTGATCCAGCAATCCCATTACTGGGTATATACCTAAAGGATTATAAATAATTCTATTATAAAGACCATGTGCACACATATGTTTATTGTGGCAGTGTTTAGAATATCAAAGACTTGGAACCAATCCAATCACCCATGATAGACTAGATAAAGAAAATATGGCACATATACACCATGGAATCCTATGCAGCCATTAAAAAGGATGAGTTCATGTCCTTTGCAGGAACATGGATAAAGCTGGTTACCTGACACAAGAACAGAAAACCAAATGCTGCATGTTCTCACTCATAAGTGTGTGTTAGACAATGGGAACACATGGACACAAGGAGGGTAACATCACACACCAGGGCCTTCGGGGGATGGGGGCTCGGGGAGGGCAGCAGGGGTTGGGGGAATAGGGGAGGGATAGCATTGGGAGAAATACCTAATGTAGACGATGGGGTGATGGATGCAGCAAATCACCATAGCACATGAATACCTTTGTAACAAACCTGCATGTTCTGCACATATACCCCAGAACTTAGAGTAAAATAAATAAAATATCATTTATAATAACCAAGTGGGATTTATCCCTGGGATGCAAGGATGGTTCAACATATGCAAATCAATCAATGTGATCTATCATATCAACAGAATAAAGGACAAAAACCATATGATCATTTCAATTGATGCTGAAAAAGCACTTGATAAAATTCAACATCCCTTCCTGATAAAAACCCTTAAAAAACTGGATATAGAGGGAACATACCTCAACATAATAAAAGCCATATATGACATTATAATGAATGGGGAATATGTATCATAATGAGTGGGGAAAAATCAAAAGACCTTCCTCTAAGGTCTGGAACACAAGGATGCCCACTGTCAACGCTGTTACTCAACATATAGTACTGAAATTCCTAGCTAGAGCAATCAGACAAGAGAAAGAAATAAAAGGCATCCAAAAAGGAAGAAGTCAAATTATCTTTGTAGATGATATGATCTTGTATTTGGAAAAACCTAAACAACTCCATAAAAAAGTATTAGAATTCATAAACAAATTCAGTAAATTTGCAGGATACAAAATCTACATACAAAAGTCAGTAGCATTTCTATATGCCAACAGTGAACAATCTGAAAAAGAAATTAAAGCATAATCCCATTTACAATGGCCACAAATACAATACCTAGGAATTAAATTTAAAGAAAGTAAAAGCTCTATAATAACAACTATAAAATATTAATGACAGAAATTGAAGAGGGCCCACAAAAATATAGAATGATATTCCAATTTGCAGATGGAAGAATCGATAGGGTTAAAAGTCCATACTACCCGAAGCAATCCACAGGTTCAATGCAATTTTCATTGCAATACCAATTACATTCTTCACAGTAATAGGAAAAAAATCCTAAAATTTATTTGGAACCACAAAAGACTCAGAATAGCCAAAGCTATCCTGAGAGAAAAGAACAAAACTGCAGGAATCACATTATCTGACTTCAAGTTCTGCTACAGTGCTATGGCAAACAAAATAAGAAGGTACTGACACAGAAACAGACCCACAGACCATTAGAACGAATTGGAGAACTAACAAATTCATACACCTACAGTAAATTCATTTTTGACAAAGATGCCAAAGATGAACACTGGGGAACAGAGTCTCTTCTATAAATAGTGCTTGGAAGACGGGATATCCATATGTGAAGAATGAAACCACACCACTGTCTCTCACGAAAACCTAATCAAAATGGATCAAAGGCTTTAAGACCTCAAACTAGAAAACTACTGCAAAAAAATATTACAGAGTCTCTCCAGGACATTGGTCTGGGCAAAAATTTCTTGAGTAATACCCTGCAAGCACAGGCAACCAAAGTAAAAATGGACAAATTAGATCACATCAGGTTTAAAAAAAAAAAAAAAAAGCTTCTGTACAGCAAAGGAGACAATCAACAAAGTGAAGCGACAACACATAGAATCAGATAAAATACTTGTAAATTACTCATTTGACAAGGAATTAATAACCAGAATATTTAAGAATCTCAAACAACTCTATGTATAATCAATCTGATTTAAAAATGGGTGACGGATTTGAATAGGCATTTCTTAAAAGAAGACATACAAGCACAAACTGGCATACAAAAAGATGCTTGACATCAGCGATTATCAGAGAAATGCGAATCAAAACCACACTGATATATCATCTCACCCCAGTTAAAGTGGCTTATATGCAAAAGACAGGCAATAACAAATGCTGGCAAGGATGTGAAGTAAAGGGAACCCTCGTGGACTGTTAATGGAAATGTAAATTAGCACAACCGCTATGGAGAAGAGGTTGGAGCTTCCTCAAAAAACTAAAAATAGAGCTACCAAAATGATCCAGCAATCCCACTGCTGAGTATACACCCAGAAGAAAGGAAATCGGTACACTGAAGAGATATCTGCACTTCATCTTTGTTGCAGCACTGTTCAAAGCAGCCAAAATTTTGAAGCAACCTAAGTGTCCATCAACAGATGAAAGGATAAGGGAAACTAGTACTCTATATATGGAGTACTATTTAGCCATAAACAAGGATGACATTTTGTCATTTGCAACAGCATGGATGAAACTGGAGGTCACTATGTTAAGTGAAATAAGCTAGGTACAGAAAGATGAACATCACATGTTCTCACTTATTTGTGGGATCTAAAAATTGAAACAATTGAACTCATGGAAACAGTAGAAGGGTGGTTACCAGAGGCTGAGAAGGGTAATGGGGGCATGAGAAGGCGGGGATGGTTAATTGGTACAAAAAAGTTGTTAATAGAAAGAGTGAATAAGACCCACTATTTAATAGCACAACACGATGATATAAAATTTCTTTTTAAAGAGCTCAAGAATACCTCTGATACTCATTACTAGAGTGGACATGACAAAGGAAAGAATTAGTGAGCCTCAATTTATGTGACTAGAAACTTCCTAAAGTAAAAACCAATGATGGACCAGGCATGATGGCTTACACTTGTAATCCCTGGACTTTGGGAGGCCAAAGTGGGAGGGTCATTTGAGATCAGGAGTTTGAGACCAGTCTGGCCAACATGGCAAAAACCCATCTCTACTAAAAGTACAAAAAATTAGCTGGGCATGGTGGTGCATGCCTGTAATCCTGGCTACTTTGGAGACTGAGGCAGGAAAATTGCTTGAATCTGGGACAGGGAGGTTGTAGTGAGCTAAGATTGGGCCACCACACTCCATCCTGTGGGACAGAGCATAAATCTGTCTCAAAAAAAAAGGTGAAAAAAAAAAAACCCCAGAATATCCGAGAATTGTGAGACAACTACAAAAGGTGTAACATACACTGAATGAGAAAACCAGAAGGAGAACAGTGACAGAAAGGATCAAAGAAACATTTGAAGCAATAGTGATGGAAAAATTCTCAAAATTGATGTCTGAAACCAAACCACAGACCCAGGAATTTTAAACATCATCATGCAGGATAAATATCAAGAAATCTATATGTAGGCATATATAGATTATGATAAAATGTATGATCTTCACAGGTAATAAATTTGGTTTGGCGACTAAACTGTAAATCACACTATAAACAGAAACAGAGACATAGTATAAACAAAATCTTAAGACCAATGCTAGACTTGCAAAACATTATCTGTAATGTAGGTAGTGAATAAAATATCTAAAATATACAAAGAGCTTCTAGAAAGTGAGATGATAATTTAGTGGGCAGATGATATCACCACAGCCAATAAATACTTTTATCTCAGTATGTTTGTACTTTATAAAAATAACAATGGGCTGGGCACAGTGGCTCACACCTGTAATCCAGGCACTTTGGGAAGTCAAGTCGAGTGGATCATGAGGTCAGGAGTTTGAGAGCAGCCTGGCCAACACAGTGAAACCCCATCTCCACTAAAAATACAAAAAATTATCTGGGCATGGTGGCATGTGGCTGTAATCTTAGCTACTTCGGAGGCTGAGGCAAGAGAATTGCTTGAGCCAGGAGGTTACAGTGAGCCAAGATCCCACCCCTTCCAGGCAGCCTGGATGAAACAGCGCGACTCTGTAACAAAAAAAAAAAAAAAAAAAAAAAAAAAAGAGTGTGTGCTGTACCTCTGGTTCCTATCCCATGGTTCTTTTATATCGTCCATGAAAAAGATGACCCCCGCCCATACACGTAAAAATAGACATGTCCATACATGAGACCCAGAAGAGTTCATGTGTATCTCATGAAAATTGAAGCAAACCTGGAAAGGATGAAACAGCTGGCAGCCAATTCCAGGTGAAGCTTAATTTGTCTACCTTTGTTTTATCTTTTTCTTCTCTACAGAGGGTCTCTTGAGCACACAATGTTGTGTGTTTAACCTAGCAATCCATGGAGCAGAAGCAGGAAGCAGGCTCAGTGTCCAGCAGGTGGATAAAGGGACCTGTACAGTTATGTCAATTGTGCAGTTATGAGAATTTGCAAAGCCCAGCTCCCAAATAGTATATAATTTATTCCATCCAAATAACATTTAATAATTTGGGAGATAGTGATCTCCTGACCTTGCTCATGTTCTCAGAATGAGGGAGATTCAAGCACAGCATCTGTTAGTCACACTTCATAAATTAATTTGGTTCTTTGGGGTCTGTCTATAATGCTGTGTAGCAGGAAAATAATAGTTGGATGATAGGCACAGCCACTGCATCCCTTAGATAAAACAACTGTGAGGACACTTTCCAGTTAAAAAAAAAAAAAAGAAAGAAAGAAAAAAGAAAAAAAGCCATTATTTTGTTGTTGTTTAGATAGTCATAATGTCATTTGTATCATTGAAAATGGAACCAGGACATGTCACTGCCAGAACCTAGAACAAGAAAATGATTTCTCTCTGTATGAAGAGAAAAAGGAAGCATAGAGTTCAGTATAGTAACCCTCAGAAAAACTCCACTGAAAGAGAATCACTGATCTGTGTTTTCAGCCTGAAAATTCTGATTGCTGCTCTTTGTTCTTATTTCTTAATTGCTTAATGTACTGCAGGGTCTGGAGTAATGCCACCAAATGATTACTTTCTAATAATCACAAAAAGTTTTGTACATAAAAAAGTATAGAATGTTCCTGGGTGGAACTGTTACCTGGCAGTCCTCTGACAATGTCAACGCTGAGAATGATTATGAAGCTCTGGTGTCTCCCATTTTCATCCTCCAATAAATGCATCCATGATACTTGTTACTTTTCTTGCCTTTAATTGGAATGGTAGCATATATCTATATGTTTAATCTAAGCATTTGTTGGGGAGAATGATAGCCCTCATTCACTTTCCACAAAGATGCTTTCAGGCTTACAACTCTCTAGATCTGTTACATTTCTTATAGACTTTTCCAAGATAGTAGATGGCAAATTTAGTTCACATACATCTCTAAAACTATATTAGACAAACAAATGGTAGGTAATAGCAGGGATTCTTATCCTTGGTATCCACTGTTTGGTATCTAAGACTATCCAAGATTGATACTTTTGGATAGTGGGGAATCTGATTGAAATCTGTGGCTGCTCATCCAGCAGATTGGCTAGATGGCAGATCTGCCAAATGAGCAGTGTGAGTCCCTAAAAAAGAAAAATAACTAGAACAATTCTACTATGGAGGATTTGAAAAATAATGTTATTGATTTTAAAATGTAAAATTTTATTAACTTCTACAGTCCAAATTAATTAAATTTAGAGGTTCTTTAGAAGACAATTTAAAGGCCAGGTACCGTGGCTCACGCCTGTAATCCCAGCACTTTGGGAGGGCAAGGCGGGTGGATCACGAGGTCGAGATCCAGACCATCCTGGCCAACATGGTGAACCCCCGTCCTGACTAAAGATACAAAAATTAGCTGGGCATAGTGGCACATGCCTGTAGTCCCAGCTACTTGGGAGGCTGAGGCAGGAGAACTGCTTGAACCCGGGAGGCGGAGGTTGCAGTGAGCCGAGATCGCGCCACTGCACTCCAGCCTGATTGACAGTATGAGACTCTGTCTCAAAAACAAAACAAAAAAACAATTTAAAAATGTTTTCTTTAATATTTTAGCTACACCGTTATATTTCAGAAGGCAACTGGAAAACTTTAATAATTTTTCTAGAAGGTTGAGCTAGGCACTTCTTACATAATCCCACACCCAATGATGCTGCCGTTCTGATCTGTAGACATGGGGCCGGCTCTCTGCCTACCAGACCTGGCTTGAATCTGCTGCTTATCCAAGCCACAGACCTTTCACCCTGGCAGACAACATCCCTCTGGCTACATCCAAATACCTGCAGAGGCCTTGATACTCTTGATGTCGAGGTTAATTTGTAAAGGAGTTTCCAGTATACCCAAAGTTACTAAATTTTGTTCAATTCAGTGTCCTTGGAGAAGTACTAATGTACCATGCAGGGTCTGGGTTTTACTTTGGCTTTTATAGTTTGTTTCCATTTTCCCATTTCATTTCTTAAAAATCTGTAGCTAGGCTCTGTGATGGCATTTAGTTTACATTACTTAGTAGCTAGACAACAATAATTTAAGTATTAGAACATGGTAGGTGTGCCTTGAATCAAACAACAGGGTCAGATGTGCCAGGAAGTGAAAGGAGAGTAGGCCTCTGAGGTGGTCTGACAGCTGGACCCAAAAGACTGCAAGAACTAAGAGTTCAGATCAGAACATTGCTGCAAACACAGGGCCAGTTGATTTGCTACAAAACTTTTCAGGGACCAAAGTAGCAGTGAACAAGTGCAACCCCAGAGTGGCCCTGTTTAGCCCTGTCTATGAAGATGCACATTTTTAAAGTGTCTTAATACCTGTGTGCCTGCAGCTCTCATGTTAATAAACAATAGTTTGTCCTTTCCAATGTCAATGGTATTAAAATGAACTTTTTTTCTTTTTTTCAGAACAAGTTTGCCCTCCCCCTTGTTTTCCAGATACTCCGGTAACTGGAGCATCCTCTGAAAATATACTGGTATGGTAAACGAGCAGTTTTATCACACGGCATTAAGCAGATAGATTTAATTGCATATGCTTTAGAAAGCAATCGAGAACTTTGCATAAAAGTGATGCACAACACAATCCCGAATGCAGGATAATGCCCAACAATGTTGATGGAAACCTCTGAGAATTGTTAACTTGTGAAAAGTCTTTGATTAGGTTTTTTTCTGATAAAATCTGACCCACTCTTTCTGTCATTTATTATGGTTTTAATGTGTCATTTCACTGTAAGAAAACAGGAACAGAAAATGTTCTTTTTCTGTTGTCACAGCACATTTGTATTGCTCTATATGCTCACCTAGAAACTCTCTAAGAACAGACCCCCCCTCCCCCACAGTGGAGAATATAATTTCACTTACACTTCTATGCACAGAGCAAGTTTCTGTACTTCTAATTTGTAAGTGTGGTATATTAAATATTTGGAATATGTCTCTGCTTAAGTTATCTGTGCAAGTGGATCTGATCTGGGGGAAGTAGGGAAGATGGCAACATTTCTTACTATACAGATCCTTGAATTCCCTTTAAGGTAGCAGTCAACACTACCACCCTGATTCAGTCAGGCTAGAATTCTAAGTTATCTTTACTCTTTCTTGTATGACCTTTGACCACCAAGAATGATTAACATTTTAAAACATGTTAATCTTGTGGTACAAAACAATCTGCCTAACCCCTACCTCTTAACATTTTGTATTTGAGTGTGCAACCTGGGAGCACAAAAACAAAACTAGGTAACAACTTGATGAAGAGAACAGTATCTCATATCTGAACATTAATGTTGAACGTAAATGGCCTAAATGTTCCACTTAAAAGATACAGAATGGATTTTTTTAAAAATCACAAACCAAATATCTGCTGTCTTCCAGAGACTCACCACATACAGACGGTTTCATATAAACTCAAGGGAAAGGGGTGGAAAAAGATATTCCACACAAATAAAAAACAAAAGTGAGCAGAAGTAGCTATTCTTATATCAGAAAAAACAGACTTCAAAGCAACAACACACACAAAAAAGACAAAGTCGTTATATGATAAGAGGATCACTCCAAGAAGAAGATATTATAATCCTAAATTTATATGCACCTAACACTGGAGCTCCCAGATTCATAAGACAATTACTACTAGACCTGAAAAAATGAGATAGCAACACAGTAATAGTGGGAGACTTCAATGCACTACTGATAGAACTAGACACATCACAGAGACAGAAATGATGGACTTAATGATGGAAGGAGATGAAGGACTTAAATGATACACTAGAATAGACTTAGATACTTACAGAACATTCTACCAAAGAACTACAGAATATACATTCTTCTCATCAGCATGTGGAACATTCTCCAAGATAGACCATAAAACATGTCTCAATAAATGTTTAAGGTCAAAATAATGTCAAGTATCTCCTTAGACAATAGTGGAATAAATCTAGAAATCAATTCCAAAAAGGAGCCCTCAAAACTATGCAAATACATGGAAATTAAATAATCTGCTCCTGAATGATTTCTGAGTTAACATTGAAATCAAGATGATAATTTTAAAATCCTTTGAATTGAATGATAATAATGACACAAATTATCAAAACCGAGGATACAGTAAAAGCAGTGCTAAGAGGAAAGTTTATAGTGCTAAATTCCTACATCAAAAAGTCTGAAAGAGCACAAATTGACAACCTAATGTCACACATCAAGGAGCTAGAGAAACAAGAACAATCTAAACCTAAAGCTAGCAGCAGAAAAGAAATAACAAAGATTAGAGAAGAACTAAATGAAATTCAAACAAAAACAAAATACCAGTGAAACAAAAGGCTGGTTTTGGTTGAATTTTGTTTGAACAAATTCAAACACAAAATATAAAATATCAATGAAACAAAAGGATATCTGAAAATGTAGACAAAATTGATAGACTATTAACTAAATTAACCAAGAAAAGAAGATGATACAAATAAGCACAATTAGAAATGAAACTTGAGATATTTAACTGTTATACCACAGAAATACAAAAGATCACTTGAGACTACTACAAACACCTTTATGCACACAAACTAGAAAACCTAGAGGAAATTCCTGGAAACATACAACCCTCCTAGATTAAATCAGGAAGAAATCGAAACTCTGAACAGACCAACAACAAAAAGTGAGACTGAATCAGTAATTTTAAAATTGCCAACAAAAAAGTGCAGGATTTGATGGATTCAAAGCTGAATTCTACCAGATACTCAAGACGGATTGGTACCAATTCTACTGAAACTATTCCAAAAGACTGGGAAAGAAGGAAACCACCTTAAACCATCCTATGAAGCCAGTATCATCCTGACACCCAAACAAGGAAAGGACATAACAAAAAAAGAAAACTGCAAACCAATGTCCCTGATGAATATAGATGCAATAATCCTCAACAAAATACTAGCTAACTGAATCCAACAGCACATCAAAAAGAATTTATGACTACAATCCCAAAAGCAAAAATAAATGGGACCTAATTAAACTAAAAATCTTCTGCACAGCAAAAGAAACACTCAGCAAACAGACAACCCATAGAATGTAAAAAATATTTGCAAACTACACATCTGACAAAGAACTAGTATCTAGAATCTACAAAGAACTCAAACAAGAAAAAAAATCTCATCAAAAAGTGGGCACGGACATGAATACACATTTCTCAAAAGATGATATACAATGGCCAACAAACATATGAAAAAAAATGTTCAACATTACTTATCATAAGGAAATGCAAATTAAAACCACAATGAGATACCACCTTACTCCTGCAAGAATGGTCATTGTGGGTAACACCCGCCATGGGCACCAAGGAAGGAGAACTGTCCAGACCCCAGGCACAACTAGTGTCTGAAGAATATCTTAGTTTATAGTGTTATTGCTCAGCTGTTTCCTTTATATAATCCTTCATATATAATCATATTAGTTTATAGAATTAGTGCCTAAAGAGTAACTTACTGCTTACATATATCTAGCATACTTATTTCTATATAATCTTTCAATAAAATCATATAGGTATTATAGTCGGAGCTGTACTGACACATTTAGTGCTGATTTATATAATTCTTCTATATAACCATATAGTAGTTTGTATAGGAGGAATGCCTACAGCAGTCACAGAACAGAAGCAGTGCATCGGAAAACAGGCAGACCAGGATGAGAACCAAAGATCCAGGTGGTGGCGTCCCTGCCTGAAAGGGCATATGCTGTATGGCAGGCTTGGAGCAAGAGCCTCTCCTGATAAAGGAGCATCCAGTAAAGATGCATGCAGTATCTTGCATCCAGTTCCTGTGGAAAGTAGGCCTCAGGCCTGAGATCCTGGAAGTAACCGAGGGAGAAGAACTCCTCTGGTGTGACCAGTCATGGTGGCTGTACACCCTGTCAGTCTTTTCTCGCTTCTGTGCTAGCTCAAAGAATCCTTCCATAAATATCTTAAGAGAACAAGTCTGTCGGCTCCCACTGCATTGGCTTACAGTATCCTTCTATTAGAAATCCTTTGAAGTCTCCAGCCCCCAGTTAAGAAGTGTTGCGCATGACTCCTGCTGCACACAGCCCACCTCATTGCCTCGGTGACCTAATGGGGGTGGACCCCTTTTCTGTACATGACCCTTTACTACTGCACACGGCCCACCTCTCTGCCCAGGTGACATAATGGGGTGGTCC
This sequence comes from Cheracebus regulus, assembly GCA_963574635.1. NCBI lineage: Eukaryota > Metazoa > Chordata > Mammalia > Primates > Pitheciidae > Cheracebus > Cheracebus regulus. Next base: position 1,584 of record CAUYQU010062027.1, on the reverse strand, counting down.
CCTCACTTGTGACTCACGTGATTATGTATGCTCTATTACTAAGCCTATAGACAATGACTTCACGCACAACCCTGCCCCCTGCTTGTAGCTAATAAATACAGATGCTCTTGGGCATTTGGGGGTCGCCACTGATCTCCACTCACAAGTGGTGTGCCCCCTCCCCTACCACGAGTCCAGATGCTCTTCACCAGTTCTTCAGTGTCCTCTTTACCTCTTGGATCCTGCACCTCAACACAGCATAAGGGACACCCCACAACCCTGTGGGGCCTCCATAGCCCTACATCTGGTGCCCAACCTATGGGTGCCCTACAGTCATTATTAAAGTTACAAAACAATAGATGTTGGCATGGGTGCAGTGAAAAGGGAATGCTTATACACTGCTGGTGGGAATGTAAATTAGCACAACCTCCATGGAAAACAGTATGAAGTTTCCTTAAAGAACTAGAAGTAACTCTACCATTTAATCCTGCAATCCTGCTACTGGGTATCTAACCTAAAGGAAAAAAGATTATATGAAAACGACACTTGCACACGTATATGTTTATAGCAGCACAATTCACAATTGCAAAGATGTGGAACTGACTTAAGTGCCCATCAACTAATGAGTGAATAAGGAAAATGTGATAAATATACGACATGCAGTACTACTTAGTCATAAAAAGGAATAAAATAATGCCTATTGCAGCAACCTGGTTGGAGGTGGAGATCATTATTCTAATTGAGGAGTAACTCAGGAATGGCAAACCAAAAGCCATGTGTTCTCACTTATAAGCTATGAGTACATAAAGCCACACAGAGTGATATAATGATCTTCAGAAACTCAGAACAGGGGAGTTTAGGAATAAAAAATTCCTAAAGGGGGAAGAGGGGAGGATAGAAATAAAAATTACCCATTAGGTACAATGTACACTACCCGGGTGTCCAGTGCACTGAAATCTCAGAATTCACCACTATATAATTCACCAATGTAACAAAATAACACCTGTACCTCAAAAGCTATAGATTAAAAAAAATGTTTTTAAGTGCAAAGGAAACAGGTCCTTCACATACAGCCAAACAGCCTGTGCACTGCACACCCCAGGTGGCACCATACGTAGACCAAAAGGTGAAGGAGTTGCTCTTGGGATTGTACAGTGCACAGCCTGCACAACCAGACCTGGTATCCCTTCACATAATTCACTACAAATTCCTGATCCAGAAGTCAAGAAGTCTGAGTTTGGACACTGATTTCTCCAGTAAATTACTGAGAGATCTTAAGCAAGTCCCTTTCCCTCTCTGTGCCAGCTTCCTCTTCTGTAACAGGACTTGTCTCCGAAGTTTCCTCCAGCTGTAAAATTCTGTGATTCTACAGAACCAATTTCAATTTTTGAAGGGCTGTAGAACAAAACATGAACTAAGCTCCTTCGCCTGGCCTGAGAGAGAAGAACCAAGAGTTGAGGAGGGGTATTAGAGGGGAACAGTTTATACCTCAGTCAGAAAGAAACTCTTCCTCATGATCAGAGCACCCAGCACCAATGAGGCAGCTCTGGGAGTGATGGGCTCCCCGTGGCTGGAGGATTTCAAGTATACTGGGTGAGCACCTGT